>RJWT010054894.1:0-10227 GCA_004365215.1 Cuniculus paca
TGCAGAGCACTGTCATTTTCATTCTGAGTTGGTGTGAAACCACTGAGACCATTTCTGTATAATACCTGATTCACATTTCACACAAACATCACTGCAGTCACTAAATGGAAAACAGGTTGGAGATGAGGTGGGATATTAATATCTTTTTCTTGAAGTTTCTGTGATCAAAGAAGTTTTGGAAACATTACTTTACATCCAAAAAAGTTAAATATAAAGGAGTTTTTGAGATCCAATGTATTCCCATGTCTTGTATATCTCAAGTAGTGTCATACAATATGCAGTATTTTCAACTTTGCAAACAGAAATCTTCCTTTCTGGACACCTTAAGAGATGTGTGTTTTGTGGACCTCATTTAGGGCAATGCAAATGCAGATACCACCTAAATAAATCTGTCTCGGGAGCTGAGTTTTCTGTTAAAGCCGGTCATAATTCTGCTGGGATCTTAGCTTCTGGACCTGGTTCCTGTTTTCAGCAAGTCATTGTGAGAATAATACACTTTTTTGAGTTTTACACTGAGACTCAGTGAGTATATTTCTAAATACTTCCAAAGTTTTGGTCTGTGCCTACTGTGTCCAGCTTTTGATCAAATATCCACATTTCTTCATTCACCAGAAAAGAAAGGCACATGGCAGAATTTTGTGCACAAATTGGGAGAGATTTGGGGCTTCTTTATGGCATGGTCTGATTTAGTGGGCAGGAGAGCCCTAGATTTCTCAAGAGAAATGTCATGACCTCTTGAGTTGAGTATTACCATGGAGCCAAAATTGTTCACATTTAAAAACATACTCATTATTTTTAAAGTAGGTACAGTATCGTCATAGAAATCTTTAATTTTGCTCAACCCCATGACATGATATGTGTTTCTTAATGACACACAGAAGCAAGCTTAGCATGTAACTGTGTCACTATCCACCACATTTGAATGTCCCCAAAGAGATGCAGACCCAATTCTAACAATTTCCTCCTATCATTTTACTAAATTAAAATACTTTAAAGGTTAAGTGTGAAGTCTCTATGGGTAAAAAAAAATTCTAAAGGCTAAGTTTCCAAACTGAGTAATATTTCCTTATCTCATTTAAAAGTATTTTACTTAAATTGATTTGGATTTTTTTTTTGTCAGAGTGCTCATCACTTGGAAAACTAAAAGGGAGAATAGACATTAAAAGACAGAGTGAAACCAGCTGCATCTTTGGTCCAGTGAAGCTTTTGACTTTTCCTGGGGACAGAAGGTGGAGAGTGTAGCAAATAGAGAAGGCCTGATGATTCAGTGCAAAGGCCTTGGGATTGGTGTTTTACAGAGGGAATCCCAACTTTGTCACTTCTTAGATATGTGGCTAATGGTTGTTCTTTACATTCTGAGACCATTTTCTGTTTTAATAAGGGGATGGTGGTAGCTTCTTAATGGGGCTATTGTGAAATGAAACAAGATAATAAATGTGTAATTTATTTGTCCCTATCCTTGGGCGGAGTTTTTATTTTTGTTAGCATGCCAATTTTGAAGTAGAACTTGGCTGCCTACATTTACTAGAAAGAAATAATTCCAAGATATTAGTGAACAGTGTATACTTTACTAAATATATGAGAAGAAAGCTAGAGGGATATATTCATATTATGTTTGTCTTAGTTACGTTTCTTGTTACAATATCCAACACCAACAAGTTAAAGGAGGAGAGGTTTATTTTAGCTCACAGTTTGTAGGGGTTTCAATCCATAGTCAGCTGGCTGCAAAGCACAAAGTAGAGGAGAAACTGCCAATCCATGACAGGCAGGTAAGAGGCAGTGAGCCTCTCTTCCTTCTTTCTTTATGTATTCCATCCAGGCTACAAACCCATTGACCAATGCCATCCACAGCTAGTTTCTGCTTCAATAATTCTGTCACCCACAACTGTGCTAAACCAATCAGTGGATTAATTGAGTTATCCTGCACCCATGTTCCAGTGTCACACACCCATGATTCAGGTACTCCCAAAAGCTCACCTGTGAATGCATGAAGCTTTGGGGGGACATCTATATATAAGCCATAACAGTAGTAATTAAGCTTAATTGTGTCAATTTGATTGGCTTAAAATCCACCTAATCAGTTAGTAAAGCATACGCCTGAGTATATCTGAGTGGGTCACTAAAGTGTGACCATGAGTAGTAGATATGGTCTCCAGTCCCTTTCACTCTGATGCTGTTCCCTTGCTCTGTTTCCTGACTATTGTCTTCTGTGCCCTTTTTCCATAATGTTTCTGACTCAGAGCCAGCAGTCCATGGACTGAATCCCTTGAAATCATGAGCCAAATGAAACCTCCTCTCCTTTAAATTGTGGATGTTAATATTGTTTACCATCAATGCAAAAACTGACTCATTCACAAATGGAAAATGATAGATCATTTTCCTCCAAATTTCCCATTATTTATCTGTTGTTGAATGATCAGAAACTAAAAGGTGTAATACTATAGTCATACATACGTTCTTAATTCTAGTAACAGAAATCCCAAGTTTTAACTGAGAATATAGCTTCTTGACTTGGAATGACATGTTTTTTTACCTTGCATTCAGTGTGTTCATGTAACCAAATCATGATTTTTGTATACAAACCATAATGATGTCTGCGATTTCTGGTCATTTTTTAAAGGCAAAGCATTTCAAAGGCAAAATGCTCTCATTTCCAGTGTCCTAAAAAAATATTGGAAATTAAAACTACTTTCAAAACTATATGACCCTAATGATCCTTGAACTATTAAATACCCTGAAGACAAACTGTCTTTTATAAACTACTACCTTTGGAGATCTTGCTTTAAAACTTCTGAATGTGTACTTTAATTATACCCAGATTAATTCTTGTTGGTCTCAGATCTCCTTTCCAGGCTACATTTTCTTTCCTCTTGGATCTCATGTTTCATCTTGCTCTATTTCTTATGCAGTTCAATTTAACTTGGTTCCTGTCTCTCCAATTGTTTATCCTCCAGCCATCATTTGTCCTTCTATCAGACCCTACAGTCACTGGGGTACATCTTCTTTAGAAAATAGAAGAGATTTATAAATAATTTTTCCATGCCAAACGTGGGGAAAACTCCACACAGAGAAAGGTACATAAAAGGTGGCCAGTGACCAATTCTTCCATTTCTCCTTCATGTCTGTCACAACCATGAGAGTTTCCATCGGTCTTGGGAAAAAGTGGGAAGACTCAAAGGTCTATTTCTGCTGATTTCTGCTCTAGTTCCTGTGATAATCTCCCAGAAGATCAAAGCTGAGCCCTAGAAGACAGCTACATCAGTGATAATCTGAGGCAGGTATAATTGTTAATATTAATATACCAACCTCATTCCATTAAAAAATGCCTAACAGATTAGCAAAGAATGTTCTTGGGTATGTCTGGATGGGCCACAAAAGTGTGTTCTTGAGTACTACATATGGTCATTTGCTCATTTCTATCTGGCATTGTTCCCCTCCTCTGACTACCACTAACTAAGCAGCTTTGCTCTACCACTGTCTTCCACCATGAAGATTCTACCTTGAACCCTGCCTATCATGTACTGAAACTCCTGAAACTATGAGCTAAAATAATCCTTTCCTCCACTGAGTTGTGAGTGCTGAGTATTATGTCTCAGAAACAGAGAAAGCTAATAAATAAAATTGGTACCAGAGAAGTGAAATTGTTGTGACTGTAACCATTTTAGAAACTTTAGAGATGTGGACTAGAGAAGCCATAGAAGGCAGTAAGCAGAGTGAGTGGGTAGTTCTGGTAAGAGCTCAGAAAACCAGAATGCTGATAGAAATGCAGATAGTGGTGGCCAGGATCAGGAGATTTCAGTTGGAAATAAGGACTCCATTGGCACTTGAATAAGACACCATGTATGTTACACTTTGGCAGAAAATTTGTCTCCATTTTGCCTATGTCCTGAGATTTTGCAGGAGACTCAGATTTAGGGCAATAGACTAATCAATCTGGTGGAGGAAACTTCAAGGCAGCCCAACATTCAGGCTGTTGCATTGGTACTACTGGCTACTGTTAGCCAGATTTATAATAAAAATTAGGGGCAAGAGACAGAACAGAAAAACTTGAAAAACTTAAGTTGGGCAAGAAAGAATCATGTATAAAGTTGTAGCCAAAGAAGTTATGGCTATGAAAGCTATTAGCACCATTAAAAGAAAACAAATACTTTGTACAGAAACAAGGAGAATGACTTGAGGGCATCTCAAGAATCAGTAAGAATCCACCATGTGTGGGCTCAAGAGTGAAAAACTGTAAACTTTTCACTTGAGAATAGTCCCTGTGACCCCTGCTTGAGAAGTGCTTCTTAGTGAGTTGGTTCTTCAGGATTCACTGCCCTGTGCCTAGCCATCCAGGCCCTCAGAGGTTGTTGTAGCCATAGTCCATAGCTGCCCAGCTACTACACAAACTGGCAGCTGACTGGCATCATTCATGTGTTGCTGGTTTCACTGCTGTGAAGAATGTAAGAGTTGTGGGATAAGGGAAACTTCCACTCAGATTTAACAGGAGGGCCTAGGAGATCAGGCAAGGAGTACTTCTAAGAGATCACTACATGAAGCTGTGAGAATGAAGCCAAATGCGTAGTGGAGACCCCTTGAAGTCAGAAACGCCAGGAACATGGAATGTCTGCCAAGGAAAGCTGCAGCCTAAGAGCTCATCTAGCCCTCAAAAAAGGTTGTATGAACTGCAGTGAGGAAAGCCTTATGGGTGGGGCTACTCAAGTCCTCTAAAACTCACATGTCACTACCATTTGCCCCAGATCCCTAATATGGAGCTGTAGGATTTAATGTATGTTCTACTGAGTTTTGGTCTTGCTTCAGTCTGACTCTTTTCTATCCTTCTATTTCTCCCTTTTGGAATGAGAACGTTTACCCTGGGTCATTGTGTGTTGGGGTTATGTAACTTGATTTTGATTTTTCGAGGTTTATAGTTAAGAGTTTGCCTTAAGTCTCAGAAGAGACTTGAACTTTTGAAAAATGCTGGAACTTTTAAGACTTTAGGGAAGGGATTATTGTACTTTTGGTCGTACTTAGTATTGTTGCATTGTGTTAGGTGGAATTACGAATTTACCACTCTCTAGAGATTCAGTATGGTTTAAGGAGATGTGCTTCCATGTGAAAATGTTAAGCTTGATCACATCACTTTTGCTGGATTAAGAGACACCTACAAAATAGTAAAGCATTTTCCTGGGTGTGTGGATAGGCCATGGAGGCATGGTGTTGGGTACTATATATAGTCATTTGTGCATTCTTTTTTAGCACTGGTCTCCTGTTCTGCTTTCTGCCTGCTGTGAACTAAGTAGCTGTACTCCACCACACCCTTCTACCATGAGGTTTCTGCCTTGGTGCCTTCTGGCCATGTGCTGAATTTGCTAAAACCATGAGCTAAATTAAACCTTTCTTTTGTTAAGTTGTAGAAGTTGGATGTTATATCTCAGAAACAGGAAAACTGATTAATACGTCAGGCATAGACACCTTAACAAAATTTGGGGCCAAAGAGAATCTTCTTAGTGAATCCCAAACCTAGTTGATAATCTGAAGGTTGAAAAATGTATACACTCATGGTCCCAAAACAGGTGGTTTAATTCCACTGATGTGCTGTAAGTATGACGCAACCTGTAGGTGGTATATTGACTAACAGTCGAGATACCATGAACCTAAGATTTGTCAAAAATCAAAGTACTTAAGGAGACTTAAAATGTCAGTTAATGTTTATTTCTGTTATGTTATTTTTTCAACTCTCAGCTTTCCAGCTATCATAAAATTTAAACTTATTATTCAGACTAAAATGTGGAGCCTTAAGAGAATCCTATTACTCAGATTTAGCTCTTAAGTTTGACCATATGTGGCCAAGGTCTGTGATAAACTTTGAGCACATCCAAATAACCATTATAATTTGGCTTGGTTCACATGTAGAAATTGCCAATGAAAGAAAAATGGGGGATAACAGGAAATGAGAATACATCTGTTTGGAGGCCCAGCTACCTGATATGTTATCTTTGGCAACATTTGTATACTTTGTCCTGCCAATGAAGCTGCTGTCAGGGAAATTGGAGCACTGACCTCATTCAACTGGGATCAGCACCAGCAATGCCACTGTACATATTCATCTGTCCAAACAGTTCCAAAGGTTGATCTGAGCCGCAGTCTGGCAGCCCTGATCTACATAGCTTATTACTTATAATAAGAATTATGCGTGTTTATTATTGCACTGATTTATTTTTGAAAATGTTCTTAGCTGAGAGCTCCCTAGAACTTTCAAACAGAAAATCAATTCAACATTTAAACTGAAATCAGTTACTTTCAGACAGAAAAAATGGGTTCTGAAGTGTTACCATCCAAATATTATGCTGCAGATGCTAAAAGTCAGAAGAATTAAAGGGGAAAATGCTAGAAAGCAGAAAATCAGAGGCAAGGAAAAGGCCCTTGGAGGCTTTCTCTTCTATTCCTCTGCAGGGAGATGGATGCATCACAAGTAACCTGTCACTGATAACCTTTTCATAAAGAGAATGATAGAAGGAGAAGTTGGAGGCTGTGGATCCAATATTTAAAGGATTAGAGCATTGGATTTAAACTAGAACAAAGGTTATTATTAAAACGGATCATCTTCTAAAATACATGGGATTATGCAATTTTCCAAGGTGTCAGATGTGAAAAAGAAATTTTTTTTCTTGTTGACACACATATACTCAAGAGCTTTGTGTTATCTTCTAAACCTCAAGTATTTAAAGTACCTGAACACCGATCAAGAAATTTGTACTGGTTCAAATGGTCTTGTCATCCTGTCTGTTGTAGAATAGTTGATGTCTCAAGTTGAAGCAGTGGGAGGGAAACTTTGCATTTTCCACACCTAGTGATCAATTATTTTGGATGACTTGTAATACAGAAGTTCTCATTCTTATCAAGTTCCTTCTTTTTTCCTGATTTCCCTTGGCCAGAATTGTATACACCACCTCTGGGAAATTTTAGCTATTAATGTTTATTGGATCCTGACTTTGCATCAGCCTTTGTGTTTGGTAACTCACACATGTACATGTATTGAATCCATTAAATACCTGAAAGTTAGTGGCAGTAATCCCGTTTTAGAGTAAGAAATTATTATTTGGTAAGTATATAAATTAATAAACATAAGGAAACTAGCTGATGTCAGAACTGGTATGCAAGTGCATTATTTAAAATTCTAAATGTTCTCACTATCATTTTTTCATGTTTATCTACTCTCTTTGTAAGTAAGCACTTGAACTTTATGAACATGGATTTTTTAGAGCAAATGAATGTTATGTGTGTTAGGTGCTATTTGAATTGAACTTGAGAATATCATTTGATTAAACCCTGGAGTACACAGTCCTCGGAATTCTTTTTTTGTACCAAATTCAAGTCTTAGTCAATTCAAATAAAGAATTTCAGGGATAAGGACTTCAGAAAGTCTGAACTTGACAGAACGTGCCCATTTCTTTAGAGGCCATCATAAAAGAGCTTTCTCTTATCTTTACATACAAACACTCATGCTAATATGGTCATGGAAATCCAGAGTGATGGAGTGTGTTGAGCAAAATGGTATTATTCCTAGTTGCAAGATAATTTGAATAAACAAAAGAAGTAAACATGTAGTAGTCATAAAACTTGCTACTGAATTCTTTGTCTTCTTAAAAACTATGCAGCTTTAGCAAATCTCAATCTCTATAAGCTACTCTTCAGCCATCTCTAAAATAGGCATTAGGACACTCATGAGGCAACTTTCTTATCCCTTTTTAATACTAGATTATAAATTCCTTGGATTGGGCATTGCGTTTCTGTGGGTCTAGAAGAGTTCTTGGCAGTGAAGCAATTCATTTATTATCAAATTGATGAAACTGAAATATGTTAATGAATGTAAAAATATGTGAGTGAATATTTTTGGGAATTCAAGAGAAAATTGGAATAATTATTAGCTTTTTAAATAAACATTTTCTTTTAGGATAGTTTTAGGTTTAAAAAGAAACCATTTGTGACAGCGTAAAGAATTCTCATCTGTTGTCTATTTCCACTGTTTCCCTAGCACTAATGTTTTACATAAATATAGAACATTTTCTATAATCAATGAGTTAATGTCAAATGTTTGTACAATTTAGTTGGAGCTCTTCACGGCAACTTTGTCCATTCTACCCACTTGTTTAGTCAGTCATTTACATCAGTATAGATTATGGAGGTTTCTTTTGTACTTTAATTAATATCCAATATTATTTTATTTTATTGTGCAGATGAAGTTATTACATTTACTATGAATTTTTTTCTTTCGATACCGGGAATCGAACTCAGGACCTTGTGCTTGCCAGACAGGCAGTTATGCTGCTGAGTTATAGCCCTGGCCCTACTATGAATATTATTAACAAGCAGAATTCATGGTGGTTGGCTACTATACTAAATTCCACAGGGTAGTTAGAAAGGTGATTGCAAGGTTCAGAATTTGTGTCTGTTTCCCACCTGTATATTCTTAAAACTTAGTTTTTGACTCATGCTACGTTCCCAAAATACTTTGAATTAATATCTGAAATGCATCATTGATTTATGTGTATTGATTATAAAGATCATAAGTAAACAGATTGGTCATTGCAGAACTTATATACAGAATCATAAATCTTTGGTAGCCATAGAAACAACTTTCAAGGCTGGGAATTTAGCTCAGCAGCTTAATCTCTTGCCTGGCAAGCGTGAGGTCTTGAGTTCGATCCCTGACACCAAAACAAAACAAAAAACAAAACAAAAAAGGAAATAACTTTCAGTTGATCTTTGAACTCTTAAATGTACTCTTTCTTCTAGATTTTACTCTCTTGAAATACTCATGGATGTTGCAGAAAATATTACTTTTTAGTGAATTCCACTATAGAAACCACAGAAACATCACATGTAATGAAGTTCACCTACTCTATAAAATTCTCTGTTCATGTAAAATCACCAGTTGAGTTCTTTCCAGCCAAGTTCGAAGCAGTGTGCAATTACATGACTGAAAAAGCAAGTTACCTGTGAGAAAAAAACAAGATCTTGCTTTTTATATGCTCGCAAAACTCCCTTTGTCTCTGTTCCAAGCACTCAGTTAGTATTTGGAATAGATGCCTTTGACTATGTACACCTTGCCCTTCTCAGTTAGAGATTGAGTCTCATAGTTCCAGCTGGTACCAGATAGAACAACATAGACATTGGTGGTGCTTCACAATAGATATTTGTTTACCACCATGGACAAGTCCGAGCCCTGACTTCAATTTACAGTGTCTGGCAATTTCTACTGCTGGGATCTGAGCCAAAGCCAAGCTTTCTCCCGCTAGCTATCTCTATCCATCTCCTTTTCAGTTAGTATCTTGAAGTACTGTTCTTATGAATTCCTAAATATATCATTTAGAGTTTGACTTTTAACAACCATGTTCCTCCTAACATCTGTTTGACATTATTTCTTTTTTTAAATGTTGAATGTATTTTTTTTATTTTAAAGAGAAAAAAGCACAGAAAAATTAGAGAGCAATCACGCAAACAAACACAACAAAAACCGAAGAAGGACAACAATAGCAAAATAATGATGCAAAATTTCAAAATAAAAGATGACAGGAATTTAACAATGGTTATTATATTACATATTGTTACTTTCAAAACAGTTGCTCGGGTTACCAGATACAGGCATGCAAAAAAAATTTTTTTAATTTTTTATTTTGAAAAGAATACAACCAAACAAAACAAAACAGAGTAAAGTCAATCAAAACAGAGCAATGAACATGGAACATGACTTTGAAACAGTGTAAAAAAAAGAAAAAAAACAAAAAAACACAAAACAAAAAACAAAGCAATCGATAAGGCTACCATAATGGCTCTTGTTATCTGCAGTATACCTACCCATACCATTAGGGATAAGTAAAATCAAACAAAATACAACAACCTAAAACAGTAGAAACAAAACAAAACATAATAAAACAAAACAAACAAAGCAGAACAATGTAAGCAATATAGAATTTCAAGATATTAGCGAAACAGCATTGGCTACCATAATGTTTGTTATCTTCAGAATAGTTGCCTACACCTTCAGACGTATTACAATCAAACCACACAGAATAGAGTAAAATCAATCAAAGCAAACAATGAAAGCCATACAGGGTTTCTAAACCAGATAATTGGACATCCTTGATGGCTGCAATTATATATTTTGTTATCTTTAAATAGCTGTCCATGCCATCAAGTATAATAAAATCAAACAAATCAGAATAAAATGAAACTAATCAGAAC
>RJWT010054895.1:0-10234 GCA_004365215.1 Cuniculus paca
CCCATTCACGTATCAAATGCATGTTAACACAAACTGTACTGTTTGTGATTTTTAATTTCCACATATTTATTTTTAAACTATTATTAACATATTTTTCTTCCAGATGAAAGCTTCAGCACTCCTTTTTTGTGGGCAATAACATGTATCCATAGAAACTAAACTCTTAAAAAGGCTGGCTGACTTTATTTTGACTCTAAAAGTTTTAGGTTTTAAAAATAGAAACTAGTTGATTTCTATAGTTTCTATAGCCAGGCTGCTATGATCATAATAGATTTCCTGGCCAATTTTAGAGACCACAGATGTTTTTCAGTTCATGCATGAGACAAGGTTGGACCTTACTGAATTCAGACCTGAATAATCTTAAGCAGCCTTTATTCGCTGTGGAGGAGGTTATATTCAGATGTAAAACTATATCCTGTTTTGAGGAGTACTGTTCTTCCTTACTTTTTCCTTGGGCAGTGTCCTAGGAATAAGGTCCTTACTTTTTCCTTGGACAGAGTCCTAGTACTAAGGTCTTCTCATTTTCTGTCTTTATTCTCTTTGTCATGGTGATCTTCTAGCCCACTTTCCTCCATCTGAGCTTAATTCATGTTTGAAATAAATTTCTGGTTCTATCCTCTGCAATGTGTCCTGCTAGTTGTCTTGTCTGTCTCAGGATTGTTCTCATTTTGCCACTGAATACATTCTTCACCCTGTTTCTCTCATCAATCTTTTGTCTCTGCCTGCAGACTGCACTCTTTCCTTGTTGCTTCTTACCACTCATGGTCTAGGGTGAGCTACTTTTCATCTTTCTCCTGTAGGTGGTCCCTTGCTCTCACCTGTGCCCACCAAGTTTGCTAAGGCCTGCCGGATCCCACAGAATGCATGCCTCCCTAAACTGTGGACCTCTCAGTGCTGTGTCCCTTTGCCTTTCCATTTACCATCTGCTCTGTCTTTTTTATATTCCTCGAACACACCCAACCTGGGACTTTTGCACTGGCTCTTCCCTCCATTAGATGCTTCTGCCTAGATATCCACATTCTTTACTCTCTTCTTCCTTTGAGATTTTGCTTAAATGACAACCCTTCAGTGAGGTTTCCCCTGACTACTCCAATTACAACTGGCCATTCAGTCTTTGCTTTGCCTCAGAAACTCCCAACCCTCTCACTCTGCTTTATTTTGTTTCAATTATATTTACTACTACAAAATCAGATGGACAGTATTTGAGAGAAACTATGAGAAAGCCAGATGGATTTCAGGGATTAAGGGAAGAGAGTTTTATATAAATAAACTAGGTGAAGATCAAATTTGGGGCAACTATATAGTTCATGGCAAAAATTGAAGGATTTGAATGGAAAACCATTACAAGGTTTGAATCAGTGGAGTGGCCACCCTTGGAAGTCATAAATCATTTGAATATCACTTTATTGTATGTGTTATCAAATCAGACTGGAAAGCAATCTTTGAGTTAATTCTGATCCCAAATCTCATTTGTGACTAGCAGGAGGCAAGGGAAGTACAATTACCTTGCCATTCTGCATTAACATCACCACACTTTGCTCTCTGGTCTGTATACAGAATCATGCTTTGGGTTGGTTTTTTTAATAATATTTGAAATAGTACCTTCCTCTATTACCCTTCATCTGATACTTGTATTCTTTTGCTATCTTGTCTTACTTTTAAGATCTGCTTCCTATCCTGGTACCCTGGGATGCTGTTTTCTTTATTAGACTCTGTCATTACTAGTAGCCTGTGTCTTAGTAAGTTGTATTGATCATCAAGTTTCAATTCTTTTAATACCTCACTTGTAATCAGAGTTTCAAGGGTATAATTGGGGTAGTTGGACATGGAGGCACAGACCTGTAATCCCAGAACTCTGGAAGTTAAGCCAAGAGGTAAATGTTTGAGCCTAGCCTGGGCAACTTAGAAAGACTCTGTCTGAAAATAAAAGTTTAAAAAATGATGTGTATGAGCATGGGGGATGATGATATAGCTCAGTGTGAAGGCCCTGGTTTCAATCTAGTACCATGAAAATAAAAGTTTGGATTTGTAAACAACAATTTAATTCCTAAAAACTTATAATTTATTTCACTTGTGTCAGTTGACATGATTTAATTTGTTGTTGATTTTGTTAGGGATGACCTAAGTGAAATGTGTGTCATTATTGTGTACTGAAGTACTTTTCATTTCTTTTTTAATTTGCAGTTCTCTCGTTTCCTGAGGAATAGAGCCTGGCCCACCTTTAAACAGGCCAAATCTAAAATCTCTCCACTGCACAGCAGTGATTTCTGCCCTACCAACTGCCATGTCAATGTGATGGAAGTTTCTTATCCTAAAACATCAACCTCTCTGGGGAGTGCCTTTGGTGTTCAGTTGGATAGTAGGAAACATAATTCTCATGATAAAGAAAATAAATCTTCTGAGCAAGGTAGGTTAGCTTTTGAAATTTTATCAAATCATGCAAAGTCATTTAGGCAATTGCAGCTATTCCTGTACCTTACAATTTGATGGATTTTAGGTGTGCAAGAAGCCTACCTTTCATAAAGGATTCCTCATTCTAGAATCACTTAGATAATCGTGCATAAGCATCTACAGAATGGAAATCTAGTTGAGCATTTTCATTATGTTCCCATTAGGAAGGGAGATTTTTTTTGACCCTCCTTATTGTATGAGCCTGTGTATGATAGGAGCAACTAATCTGCTGTGAAAGCCAGTAATCTGAAATGACCCTATAATTTAGAGAAAAATACCAAAGCCGCAGATGAGAGATGCATACGGCTGTTCTTCACCATTGCAGTAGGACAAGGGATTGAACTATTTATAGCTTTTAGTTACAATTCTCCACAAACTTTAATTCTGAATTAAATTCAGCATTGAATTGGGATTCTATTTTATATAAACTTGGACATCCAAAATGTATGGGAGTGAGCATCTGTGATACTGGTAAATGTTGCTATGAAGTGATTTTAATTCCTCAGGGAAACTGAGCCCTATGGTGTACATCCAGCATACAATTACAACGATGGCGGCCCCCTCGGGTCTGTCTCTGGGACAGCAGGATGGCCATGGTCTCCGGTATTTGTTGAAAGAAGAAGACTTAGAGACTCAAGATATCTATCAGAAACTGTTGGGCAAACTTCAGACGGCACTGAAAGAAGTGGAGATCTGTGTTTGTCAAATAGATGAGTAAGTATTTTGTATTGTAGTTTTACATTTATCTAATAAAATAACAATAGAAAGGGTGACTTTTGAAAAATCTATGCATTCTCTCTTTAGTTTTAGGAAATGTAGAAAGTTTGTGCTGATCATATGGATCTTCTTCATTCTAACACCTTAAAATGATGAAAATGGGTTGTAGATAAATGGATAAATATTTTCAACAAACATTTAACATGAGGGATGAGAATGATCAAATTCTGTTTTATAAAAGATTCAGTGTGAAAATATTACGTTAAAGTATGTTTAAAGATGTACTAATGATGTATGGGATATCCTTGTTATCACTTGGCTTAGGGCATTATTGTAGTGTACTTGCACTCAAGTGATACTATGAAAGATATGAAGCATAATAGATGCATAATTGTTAAATGAGTAAATAGAAAAGGATGCATATTCACAACCAGTACTTTGTTCTGTTTTGAATAAATGAATTACCTACTAAACAATATCCCAAATAGCATGACCAATAATTTGGAAGTTTTAACCAAGATAAGATGGAGGCAGTTAACAAACACATTTCTAACCAGATCAACTCTAATTCTTATTTAGAATTTGAAAGTTGGAGAATTGCCTGATCTCTGTAGAATGATTTGTCATATCCTCGTATGTGATTATGCTTCTTTCATGTCTAATCAAAGCAGCTTGTACAGTCAAAAATCATGACTTTGAGGCACTTGTTTCTCATTTGCAGAAATAGTTAAATAATAATAATTGTAATGAATTTTTGTTTACTTAGTTAATTTCTTTTTTGTTTTGTTTTTCTTTTGAGACAGGGTCTTGCTATGTAGTTCAGTCTGGCCTTAGACTCACTATGTAGCCCAGGTTGGCCTTGAACTCACAGCAATTCTCCTGCCTCTGCCTCTCGTGTGCTGGGATTACAGGCATTTGCCACCACGCCTGGCTTATGAACTTCAAGTTGTGTCGAGAAAATTATACAAGTTAATGCATGAAATAATCAGCATAGTATCTGATATTATGCTTGATCATCCATTCAAGAAATAGAAATTACTGAATATATTCAAAATTAGTAGGCTCTTAAAATGATATAAGTACTACTATCCTGTTTTTATTGCATACTTTCTTAATGGAGTTGTTGGATTTGCACTTGTAGCAGATAGGTATTATTTACCTCACACATGTATCATCCTATATTTTCATGAATAATTCAGTTTAGATACAAAGTATTTAGAATTTCTTCCACTGTTTTATTGTAACTAGGTATTATTCTAATGAACTCATAATTGACATACTCTCTTATTTAATATATCTTTGAAATTCAGGGTTCAAAAATTGCCATATTAAATGCATGATATTTTAAAAGTTCAAATTACATGTATACAGTATGTTTTATTAATTTTGTGGATAATTTAGAATTAAAATTCTGTTTTCTTCTATATAATGAACTAGTTCTAGTCTTTTATTTTATATTAGTATATGTTTGCAACACATCATGATTACATTCCTCGTGGGGGGTTGGTTTTTAAAAGTTATTTATCACATTTTATATGTTAAACTGAGACTTCCCCATTACAGATGAATTAAATAGCACGAAGTTTCTGAAAGAGCAGGAAATTATTTTTAAGCAGTTATATGATACTTTGAATTATCTTGGAACCCTTGAGACATAAAAGTTTGTATTTTATGGCATTTTTTGTGCTTTATTTAATAAATTGAAAGGTTTTATGTTGTTATTGTTGTTGTTTGCAATTCTTGGGATTGAACCCAGGGCTTTGCACATGCTAGGCAAGCACCCTACTACTGTGAGCCACACCTCCAGCCCAGTAGATGGTATTCTATTTTATGATATATTCTATTTTAGAAAACAGTTCTTTTCCCCTTGAAGTAGTTAGGAAGTATATAGAAGAAGCATCTTTATTATTAAGGTAATAAATACAGTTGAATTATAGATTCCAACCCTTAAAGTGATTTTTGGAGAACATCTGGACCAGTTTTATACTTCTGGTGAGGCCCAGTTGTAACTCCCACTATTCAGCTGAGTCCTCTGTCAGTGGCAAGACTATCAATATTCCCATGCTAAAACTACTTCAAAGGTTAGGCCTCTAGTACAGTGTTAGCGAATCTATGGTGTGTGTGCCTCAGGAGACTGTATCATTGAATGCTCCAAGAAGTTTGCCATTACCGTTCTAGTGCATCGATTCTCCAGCCTTCCTTGGTCATTATCCAGATTTAGTCTTTGTTAATTTATTGACTTTCATTTATTTATTTATTTACTTTTAAAGTTTCAGCTACAAAGTCAAGTTTTGAAGGGGAAAGTTTGAGCTAAGGAGGTCCCTTTACTTGGCTTAATATGTTCCTATTTAAAGTACTAATTGCATAAAAGGATTGGACATTCTGGTTAACTAAAACTCCTTAAAAATGATTGTTTTTTCACTTAAGATTTCCTCATTCTGTTACACTAAAAGCCTTTTCACAACTCTGCAGATCTGTTAGAAAAGTGACACAAAATGAGCAAATAGTTGAAAAACTAACTTTTTTTCTGTGTACACCATATAATTTAATTCTAAATATATACGTGTTACACATAATTCAATCTGCAGTATAGTCACTTTAAAACATAGTTATCCAAGTGCATGGATTTGCCATGGCCCTTAGTATTCAGAGATGCTGCAGTGCAGTCAAGCTTAACAAATAATCTAAAAAGCTAGTTACAAACAATTTTCTCATCATGCATTAGTTATTCTTGGTCAGAGTGGCAATGTGAACCTCAGATGCATTGCCAAGCTTTAAGAGAAATTGTTTTATAATATCTCATTGCTAGCCTTTATTAAATTGATTCATACCTATGAAGGGACTAGTGTGGAACTTGTCTTACCATGAAGTCTAGAGACTTGGGTACTCTTCTAGAAATAAAATGTCCTTTAACACAGAGGCATTTTGCTAGATCCGCCTACTTAACTTCAGATTCAAAGATGGAGTTGAGATGAATTTGCTATCCAGCCTGAGATAAAGTGATGCTATGAATATAACCAAGGCTTTATGTTTTCTGTTTCATTTTGAGAAGCTAAATACATTTGTCCTTGAATGTGTTATTTTCTGGTTAACCACACTTGTATACTAGAAATAAATAAAAGGAAAAGGAATTCATGTGTAGTCCAAAACCTTTGATAGGACTTTAAAATAGAGGATGTGTGTATTCTCCCAGAAAGGAATCAGAGGTAATGAGGGCTAGTGAAGATGGGAAATTTTGGAAACAGATTTAACTTTGCAAGTGCGGGATGCCCCAGGATTGACTAATGGGCAAACTGCAGCATACGACAGTTTGTGACTTGGGGGATAGAGATAGAAATAGTGGTGTTGATGGTGGAATTAGCTTTAAGGTTTCTTCAAGCATGTTGCTGATGAATGTACAAAGAGAGGACACAGTTTTTCAAGAACCAGCATCTGTAAAAAGGTTCTTCTGTGCCAGGCAGCACTGACTTACTTCATTCTCAAAGTTCCTCAGTTTGCATTATGAAACACTGGGTTATATCACAAACACCTCAAATTTAAATTTGTTTCCAATACTGAGTTATATTTTCTGTATACCCAAACTGCTTCTGCCCCACCCTTAGCGTTCTCCCCTCTCTCTAAATTATGCCCTATCTCTTCTGATTTATTAATCCAGAATGCAGATATTATCGTTGGTCCTTTTCTTTTTTTCCCTCCTACTTGTAGTACTGCATCAGGTTCTGTCAGTTATGCTTCAGAATGTGTTCAGGTCTATCACTCTAGACTGAGTCACCATTGTCCCTCACTATTACCAGTGGAGTTTCTGAGCTGTGTCTCTTTCTGATACATTCTCTATTCAACAGATGCCATAAGGATCTATAAAGGTGAATTGTTCTAGTTCACTGCTTAAAACCATTAAATGGTATTACATTGCTGTTAGACTACAGTTGTCCTTCAGTATCTACAAAAGATTGGTGGCAGAACACTCCACAGATAAAAAAAATCCCAGGAGGCTCAAATTCCTTATATAAAACAATGTGGTATTTGTACATAACCTCTGCACATTCATTTTTAAGCTGCATATGTTCTTTCATGTATCATCTTCAGATTACCTATAAAACCTAGTTAATATAAGTGCTATATAGATAGTGGTTTATTGTATTGTTTGGGAAATAATTAAAATTTAAAGTTGAACATACTCAGTACAGGTGTAGTTTGTTTTTCTGACTATGTAATCCACAGTTGTTTGAATCTGTGAATGTGGAACCCTCAGATCAGAGGGCTGACTATAATATGTATGTATTATTGTGGTCTACGAGTTGCTACATGATCTTCCTTGACAATTTCCAAACTTATCAGTTCCAACTCTGTTCCTGGAAAGAGACTACCTCATTGCCACCTGAAGGTCCTCCACCTGGGAGGTTCTGCTTCTTGGTTCTGTGTGGTTGGCTGGCCTCCTGGGCACTTAAGAGTCAGCCAATTGATATCCGTAGAGAAGTTATGCCCAGTTGTCCATTAAAATAGCTACTTTTCTACCCAAGTTACTCAAAGTTTTCTTCTCCAGACATCTCCTGGTTTCTTAACAATACCTAGGTTTTTTCTCATTCATTATTCAGAAAAACTCAGAAAGCCTCAGAGACATAAAGCAACACACATTTCTTTCAAGATTATTTTACGTGTCCATCTGGGGCCATAAAATCTCTGCTCCACATCATGCCCATTCAGCCATTCAGCTGAAATGTCTCTGATATGGTGACAAGAGAAGGACACATGGCAAACTGTACACTGCCACAGAGTCTTCTACCAAGAAACGACCTGTGTTGTGTCCACTCACATTGCATTGACTAAAGCAAATCACACAGCCATGCCTATAAAAGCCTCCCAATCATGAGCCTATGTTAATGACCACCCTACTACCTCCAGAATATGTAAGGTATGTGCAAGGAGAGGAGGTTCTGCTTAATTAGCAAAGAATTCATATGTAACAGTGTGTCTCACTCAGGCCACCTGTAAAATGGGGTTGGGGACTAAATGAATTTTTACCTCTTAAGTACTTAGCATAGTGACTGGCATAAGAGTTCAGTAAATGTAAGGTGTGGTACAGATGATGATATCTTAAAACACAAATAGATACAATATACTATGCTCAAAAATCTTAATGGCATTAGGAGGAAATAGATGTGGAACAGCATGCTACTCAGGACTTTAATTAATAGATAATTAGTAGGTAGGTTAATATTACATGTGAGAACAAGCAGTGGAAGACATTTTTGCACGCAGAAATGAAATATTACAGTCTAAGGCTTTACCATTGCTAATATAGTGTATTCTTAAACATATTCCCACAGGGTCATTGTAAACATGATTGCAGCTCTTTAAAAGGGAAAGCAAACTTGTGAATACAATTTTTGTAACTTTGAAAAACTATTTATACCTACCCCCATGACTTCTAATTTAAAATATCCACAGGCACAGAGGATTCTTGAATATCTCCTTCTCGGTATTCAGAGTTCATCTGTCTGTGCAGTATGGAGCTTGAGTAATTGGAGTTAGCCTAATATTTTAATCTTTTGGGTGGAAGGAGTGAATAAATATGCAGTCTGTCTTACAAGACATAAAAGTATCTTTCCAAATAGAAAATTTGTGTTTAAAGTAATTCATAGCTTTCAGTTACTGAAAATGTTCACGGAGCCTTGAGCAATGTAACATAGCTCCTCCAGTTTTTATTGGTGTCTAAAACTATGAAATGGCAAAATATTACTCAAACATCACTTCAGAATGACACCCTCTCTGACAATATTTTATAGAACTGAAGCGCTGTGCTTTTTGTTTTCTTGTTTAGTACTAGAGATTAAACCCAGAGTCTTGGTTATACTATACAAGTGCTCTACCACTGAGCCCCAATCCCAGCCCCAGTTCCATGCTTTCTGTTCCATTTTCCTCCTTAACATTTGTCACCATCTGATTTACTAGAGTGATACCTCGGTTCATGGGATTTTAATTCTTTCCACGATTCTGGTCTCAGAATTCATTCTATGATTCTTGTTGCAACCAAATTTCAAGCAAACTTATGAAGCAAATTCTGGGACCAGAATTATGGAAGGAATTAAGTTCATGAACCAAGGTACCACTGTATAAATTTACTTGTGTGTCTCCTTCCAAAGGAATGTTCCAAGGCAGTGGGGACTTTTGTGTATTTTGTTCACTGCTATTTCAGACCGTCAAGAACAACATATTGAACAATAAATGTGTTAATTTGTAAAATCATTTATTGAGAATTTACTCAATATATAACATTGATTATAACATTATAGGATGTGCATAAAATGTATAAACTGTTTTCTTGCCCTTGAATAACAAAATGAGGATAGTATTGCAGTGCAAAATTGAGTGTCAAGATTTGTGCTATTGGAATGGCATGTCAGATATTAAGTAAATGAGAAGATTATTGTTGACTTTAAAAGCATACATTGGCTCTTGGTTTAGATGTGGTTTGATTCATCTTGCAAGTTTTATAGCATGTTATTTGGTAATAAAGATTAAATCTAATTTTGCCTCCTTTTTGAATTAGACAGTTCTCATAAAAGTTCTAACACTGAAATATTCAATCTCTACAGTGATAGAATTCATACCTCCTCAAAGTTATCAGTTTCATCAGGTTTCACACTAATCCAGTGTGAATGTGACATTTTAGTATTGAGTTCAGTGGAAGAGCACTTCCTTTGGACAGATTTGTGTCATTTTGTTCTGGCTAGGTTGCCAGTGAGATTGGAGGAACCCTTGCCTCCTTCTGTCCTTGTGCTGAGTGTGTCTTTGCCTAACACCTTACAACCAAGATTCCTGTTTGTGTGAATAGGGACAAGGGAATGACAAATTATATGCTCCCTATAAAATAGAGACCTTCTAGGAAAAACCCAAGGTGTGGGTCAGTGAATAGTTGGGTGTTTAATATTTGAGAGTAAGCCAGTCAAGATACTAAGGAACATCTAGTGTTGGCATTCAATATTCGGTTAGCTCTTTAAAAGTTATCACTTATTTTAATATGATGGCAATGGTGGTGGTATAGTGAGAAAACCAACATAACATT
>RJWT010054896.1:0-10233 GCA_004365215.1 Cuniculus paca
GACACCATCTGTTGGCAATGTAGAAAAATGACACTGGGAAGATGTCACTGAGGGTCAAGTGTTAAGTCTACGATTATAAAAAGGTCTGACTTTTGGGTCGATACTAGGTTATAAAGAATGCTAATGATCGAGACGTCACTCATAGTATCTACAAATTATTCTCACTGCCTTTCATGTATCTCTTTTCAAACAGGTAAAATGTTTGCGTTTATAATTCTTAGGATGGTAGAAAAATATGCCAGAAACTGTGGCCCTGTGTGGAAGATGATAGTAAATAAGCTAGTGTTTACGTGACATAAATTCTGCAAGTACGAGTGCATTCTCAGCCTGCAGGGAGGTGATTGTAAGGGTGAGGGAATACTTTGCCACAGTGATCTAAAAATCCAATTCCCTAGGGTTCTGCAGTCCTAAACCTCTTGTATTTATTCCTCATTTTAGTATTCATAAGGCCCATGGATGCATTAGAAAAAATAAAATGGTGACCCAGAATAGCAGAAAATCACGCCCATCCCTTTGACAGAGCATTTTCGGTTAATTTATGCAGACCCCTTTGCACTTCAGCTTTTTCCCCACTGGTTGCTAGGCAACCATTTGAGTTACTGCGCATGCCTTTTTTATGATAACTGTCATTATGATTATTTTTTAATTATACAACTGAGACTATGGATTAAAACAGCGTATTGTCACTCATGCTTTGCCACTGCTTCCTAGCATTCCCAAGTACTCCTAGAATCACCTTGTGAAATTTACATGGCAGTGATTTATGATCATTTTTTGATGCTTCTGGCTTCACAAAGAAGCTCGAGATGGCATCATAAGGGGAGCCAAATTTTTGTGAAAAATGACTGTAGCATATATCACAAGCTGTTATTGATCTGGGTAGGCCAAATCAGATATTAGGGTCTTGAACCTAAATTATATCTTTGCTCCTTTAACCATGTCTGCTTCTAATATTAAGGGATATGAAAGCTTATATTGCTTGGCAGCCTATTTTTCAAAATTATAAAGTGCTAAGCATTTGTAGCTGTTAAACCTGCTTTTGAATGCGCCCACCATGAATTTGGGGGATGGTACAGCACTGATCCTAGAAACATGAGGCACCTATACTCAAGGACATTTGTTCTTTTTTGCCCAAATTGCTACACACACACACACACACACACACACACACACACACGTGCAGTGAGCTGAGATGAAGGGTTTCCTTGAGCAAGTGATAAAGGTGTGTGTGGCTCACAGTGTGCACAATACTCTGAGACTAAACAGAGAGTAACTAGGAGCATACAAAAGCTTTTGAGTTTACAGTGTGTATTCGGAGTTATTTCTAAATATAAAATGAATTCAAAGACAAAGGAGAATGAAAATAATGGCTGTGTGTATTTTTAACCAACTCTGTTATTCATTTAAAAATGCAGCTTTTGGTTCAATAGGATATTTTAAATAGCATACTAGAGAGATTCGCTGTAAAATCCACAGAGTACTTCTCATCTGTGGTCGGAGTAGGGGCCTAATTGTGTTTTAATATGACTTGAAGTTAGCTGCAGCGAAACCTGCAACGAGGAGTGCTTGATCTGCTGTGTTTGTCTGTTTCACCCTTCCTACAGTTCAGGGCGGCAGCTCAGTGAAGTCTTCATTCAGTTACCTTCCAGGAAAGAGTTACCAGAATACTATGAATTAATTAGGAAGCCAGTGGATTTCAAAAAAATAAAGGTAGATGTTTTGTTCACTAACTCTGTTCTTCCAGTAAATAAAGACATATGAATGCATGGAGGGGGGTAGAGGTGGGGGTCAGCAGTGGCATTTTGTCTACCACTGACACAGGGCTGCCACCAGAAAGGCAGGGCCATCTTCACGCCTTTGTGTGTTGCATGACCGTTATGCTCAGAGTTTGTAGTCCGACTCACCCTGCCCATTTTGTTTACGGTCTCAAGTTCCTTCCTCCCCCTTAGGTGAAGGGGCACTGGTGGGAGGGGATTTCAGTGAGCAGTCCCCTACCCTGGCAGGGCTGCAGGCTGCCAAGAAAAAGAGAAGATTAGGCTTTCTTACGTACTGATGATTGCATTTTCCTCTCCCTCCCTCCCTCCCCTCTATTTTATCTGCAATTTCTATCAGGAAAGAATTCGTAATCATAAATACCGGAGCCTGGGCGACCTGGAGAAAGACGTCATGCTTCTCTGTCACAATGCTCAGACGTTCAATTTGGAGGGATCCCAGGTGCGTCTTCTGCAAAGTTTTTAACCTTCAACATGCGTGTGTTTTTTCAAGTAAAGTATTTCACTTCTATTCCGAGTCATGGCTACTTTACCCTAGCAGAAGGAAAATAGGGGGAAAATATTCTCTATCACCTGTGTGAGGAAATCAAGGCTTTGGCATTTTCAGATTACCATTGTGACATAGCTGGGCTGCTTCCTGCTCCCACTTGAAGCTCCTGCCTCAAGCTTTGTCTCTTATCAGAGAGGAATTCAGGTGACCCATTGAAGGTAATCCATTTTGAAAAGCTGCCATACCATTTTTGCTTTTGGAGAAACCCTGTATTTGATTATGTTTGCCTTGATTTTTCTCAACGTAACTTTACATCAGCAGCTGCAAGAAAGCTTAGAGGAAAAAAACTGCCTCTGATTGCTTTTAAAATCTTTATTGGTCCAATTGCAATTCTCTTTACATTCCCTTCTCCATAGTTAGCAAGTCTAATACTCTATAAGTGACACCAAATTTACTAAAATAACAAGGGGGAGATTACACCTCAGTTCCTCTCATCTTTGTTGGAAGTCCCCTTTTTCTACCTGTATTTTGACCTAATGCTGTCATGGCCAGTGAAGTAGAATGAAGTGTCTGGTCAGTGTGTCTGCCGAGCAATGCAGTCTCAAGCCACTATTAAATTCCTAAGCTTCTCTTCTGATCATAATCTTTTACCTAGGTGTCAATTCCATTCATCAAATTAAAGAACATGTGAATCCTCCAGGACATGCCCTCAGCAGATTCTGCCCTTCCAGGTTAATAGCCATTACTAGTGCCATTAACCAAAATAAGAGATGCTAAGAGCAAGTCTTCTGTTTTAGAGACCCTCTGCAGTAAGTTGTGATGAAGCAGAAGGCTGAGGGAGTAACTGGAAGAATCAGAATCCCTTTGTAGATGATCATTTTAGTCCCTGGAGAGATTTTTGTGTTCCTTAGATCAAGATGACATTATTAATGATGGTATGCATCTACTCCCTTTCTGGTCCCACAACCTCTCTGTCTGCACTCTGTCTCACAGCTGCAGTGAGGTAACAAATGGCCCTTGATTGGTTTCATTTCCAGTCTGTCCTGACACTAGTCTGTCTTCTTACCCTGCCCATTGACTGCTCCCACGCCCATGCCCCGGCGTCAGGGTTTCCCAAGCACTCTCCAGAGTGAACTTGATCTCCATGGAGTACTTGCTCCAGTCACCCCTAGCCTCACTTGGACACCTTTATCCTGGCTGCTCCCAACCTGAATAGTTGATGGCCCTTCACACAGGTCCCACAAGCAGCTGCTTCCCACATGCACTTCTCTGAGCTTCAAGATCCTAGGTAGCTTTTTGTGTCTTCACCAAATAGTAACATCTTGCATAGCAGAGTACAGTGTCATAGCCCAGGAAGTGACGGTGGTGTCATCCCAGGTACATCTTTTTTATTCTTGCCTTCCCACTTTCCTCACTGGTTCTCCTTTCTCCCCTCGCGCGATCCTCACTTTGAAGATCCATCGACTCTGATTATTCCCCAGTCTGCTCTCTCTGCTGGTGTTCATAAAAGGAAAAACAAAATGCATGCTTATCTTTACCATAAAGCAAAATAGTCCTAGGAAGTAAGGACTCTTCTTTTTCCTTTAAAGTTCTTTTTCACTATTTTTATAAAAAGGTGACATAAGTTTAAGTATACAGTTCCAATGGTGTTAATTATATGCACATTGTTATGTAAGATGAAAAAGTCTCAGTGGTCTGTTATATAACTGATACTCTGTATCTAAAGCAATTCCTCTCCCCCAACCCCAGCTGCTTTCCACCATTCTGCCTTGTTTCTGTGAACTATGTACTTCATACCTTATAAGTGGAGTCATTCAGTATCTTTTGGTGATGGCTTATTATTTCACTTTTTTATAATGTCCTCAAGGTTTATTTCATTTGTAGCTTGTGACAGGATTTTCTTCCTGTTCAGGGCTGAATAGTATTTCACTGTGTGTATATACCACATTTTTGTTTAGCTATTCATCTATCTGTAGATAACTTGGATGGCTTCTAGCACTTGCTTGTTAGGAATAATGTTTTTATGACCATGGGTATACAAATATAGCTTCAAGACCTTGTTTTAAATTATTTTAGGTACATAAACCAGAAGTAGGGTTGCTGGATCAAATACCAGTTCTGTCTTTAAGGAAATTATTTGTGAACTTTGTACCTGCAGCAGGGCTGTGCTCAGGTGTGTGCATGCACTAAAAATACAGTATTGACTGGATGTGCATTGGCCTGCACTGAAGAGCTCAGTAATAGGGAATACTATATCAAAGAGGTCCTTTTGCCATAGTATTACTATCATTCTTAGTCGAATTGTTTTTTTCAATGCTGGAGAATGAACACAGAGCCTCTGCACTAAGCTACATCACTGCTGTTTTTATTTTGAATCAGGGTCTGGCCAAGTTGTGGAGGTTGGACTCCAAATTGTAGTCCTCTTGCCTCAACTTCCTGAAGTATCGAAATCATAGGCATCTGTGCATCACTGTGCACAGCTGAAATGTGGTTTTTTAAATACTTTTTGTTGTCAAAGACATGGATATTTTATTCACCTGTCACCTCCACCTCCGAGTGCACATGCACACTTTGAAACGACTTTGCATTTGAACTTGCTCCAGTAGGAATTTACGTGTCTAGATTTGGGTTCAGTATTTTTTATGTAAGCATGGGCACTCATCGTGACATTTCTAATACCATTCCTTAAAATAAAGTTAGTGCATTGCATGAGGAAGAGCACACTGGGATTGTGCATTCCAGGCCTTCAGCTTTTAACAGATGCCACTTTGACTATTTAGATCTACGAAGACTCCATCGTCTTGCAGTCAGTGTTTAAGAGTGCACGGCAGAAAATTGCCAAAGAGGAAGAAAGTGAGGAGGAAAGCAATGAGGAAGAGGAAGAGGAAGATGAAGAGGAGTCTGAGTCTGAGGGTGAGTCCAGACATCTGGTTCCTACTCATCCTTGTTCCTTCCACCTGTGGAGATGTGTGCTCAGGTGTGGAAAGACTTTAGACGGGGCAGATGTGGATTCAAGCCTTTAGTCTATTTTGTCATTGTGAACAAACTATCAAACAGAACACCTCAGGCTGCATACTGAACCCTGCTCCTCTCCCTCATCTGCAGAATTGAGGTAAATATGAGAGGAACTGGGTTCCAGCAAGCTTTCTGGGCAATGTTCCCTTTGAATGTTCTAGCAGCACAAAATTAGTGTAAGCAGCACCTTTCTACTCCTTAGTACAGCGCTTCTGAAACCTATAGGGCTTGACTCTGTGTTCTTAACAAGTTCTCACAGGATGTTGGTGTGGCTAAGCCAAGGCCACACTTTGGCAATTATTTTCCTTTTCTTTTCAGACAGGGTCTCACTATATGGTTTGGTCTTGCCTTGAACTATGTAGCCCAGGCTGGCCTCCAACTCCCCAGTGATCCTCCTCCTGCCTCAGCCTCCCCAGTGCCATTACAGGTGTGCACCACAGCTCAGCAGTTATTTTCTAAAGCTGTGGTGCTCAAACAGAACTGGAGCAGTGTAGTCCATTTTATTCACCCTAGAGTGTTTGGGTTTTTGGTGAGAGAGATTCATCTTGATTTTGTTTAAAATTTTGATATTTTGTTCACAATAGTTTTTACATTGAGTTTTTCAAATATTATATTAGAAAGGTATTTGGTGAGACCCTGGATTTTACCCTCATGGTGATAACTTTATTTCAAAGAAGGTTGCCTTCAGAAGCCACTCCCTACCATCCCATAAGTTACAATCCATATTTAAAATGGGGCGGACAAACTTTATGTATGAAAAAAAAATCCCATTTTGTGTAATAAAAACAGCTCATAATTTCATTACCCAATATAACATTACATTTTGAGAAGTGCCTTCTAGATTTCATTTATATGTGTATAATTTATAACATAATTTTTCAAAGCAAGCAATGAGTTTTTCTACAAGATGTACTAACATTCATTAATGAACGTACAAAATGGATTTTAGGCTTTCAACCAGGCTTCACTCGATCTCTTTTGAGTTTTTGTCTCACTCACTATTGCTACTATTACCAGAAACTCATCTTACACTTCTGTGGGTCACAAGTTCAGCTTGGTTCTTCTGACATAAAAGCAAGGTGGAAGCAGGCTGTGAGGTGCGGGTAGCCTGTTGCCTCACTCATTCTGGTTGTCAGCAAATTCAGTTCCTCACACTGGTATGATTTACATCATTACATTGAGTCACCTGGGAAATGCCTTTTGTCATGTCAGGTAACAGGTTTGGGAATTGGGACTAATACTCTACCCACCTAGCTTGATAAGTAGAGTTTCATAGAGGCATATGGTAGCACTGTAGCTAGGTAGCTGGTTGGAGGGCTCACCTAATGGTTTGGTTGATTAGCCTGCTCATCTACAGCAGCCTGGAAGATAGGGTTTCTGGAGGTCCAAATTCATTGGCACACAAGTGTGACAACTTTACAGAGTGTCCCACACTCTGTTCATGACAATATATTTTTCATGTCTGTATGGATTTCTGTACTCGTGTCCAGAACAGGTCAACCTGTATAGAGGTAGATACTTCACTTTTTCTTTTTAAGCTATTTAAAAATGCCCAGTATGACTGGTTACTGGCATCAGGTTTTTATGAGCAGGTTATATTTATTGAGAGAGAGACAGAAGGGGTCCTGAGTGGGTTGCCAAAGACTCTGGCTTTTTTAGGGACTTTAGAGTAAAACCACGAGGTGAGGTGGGTCGAAGATGGGGAAAACCTGGGAACTCACAAGGCAAAGGGTCATGAGGTGGGACAGAACTATGGTCTACCAATAAGATTAACTGTTAGGGTTAGGGTCAGGGATGAATAGGGAAACAAGTCACGTAGCAAGGGAGCATTCTTAAGGATCAGTGCCTCTTCCTATAAGGGATTGGGATGGTCACAGTGAGCCATACCTATTTAGAATGTCAATCCCTGATGTTTCTACTTAGGGTGTGGTTGTGTTTGTTTTGGCATCAGATTTTTAGTGCCTCTCTCCCTCCATATAAATATCTACCCAAGTCCTACTACTTAGCATATTAAGTAGCAGCTATCTGGGAATAATAGAAGCGTTGACTAGGAATTCTGTGTTGTGTATAAGCATTTGCCTTACTTGAGATGAGAGCAGTGCACATATAGCCACTCCATTTGCATCTATTTCCCTGGGAAATTTCATTGTTTGAATGTTGCATAGGTCTTTTCATAACATCCCTCTGACAATGTCTTCTCTCTAAGGTTCCTGCTGGAGCTATGACTTGCTCCATCACAATATATGTATCCAAGTGCCTTGTGATACATCATCAAGGTATCCTAGGAAACTGGTTTGGATGAGAGACCCACATTCTCAGTGAACTTACCTTCAAGTACTGGAAGTGCTGCCTATGGATGCCTGTCCCAGAACAAGGCCACAAAGTGGCTTTTCTTTGTTCCTACTTACATTTGTGCTGTAGCACTTTGAACATTTGTCTCCTCAGCATAGCCCCATCAGGATGGAAATGAGCAGTCTTTCTGAAGGTTCCTTTGGCAGAGCCCTGTAGGAAATAGGCCATGTGGATGCGACTACCCTGCATCCCCTCCATTCTGTCAAGATGGGTTAACAAGTAGGTGTGTGGCAACTTCGCATTGGCAGAAAAGCTGAAAATGTTAGCAGCCGTCACCATTAAAACAAACAAAGGTTTTGATGGAAAATGGGGGTGGACAGTATATTTGTATGGTTGCCTCTAATTTGGTAAAGTTTTGTGCCTGGCTTTATCATTTGTTTGGATGAGCTCTTTGTCTTCTGCAGCACTGGTAACCAAGAGAAGCCATTAAAAACCACTGGTTATTTTATTTTTCAAGATTTTTACTTGTTTGGTATTATGGAAAATTGTTTAAATACATTGTAGTGTACCTCAAGATGGAGACTTTTCAAGTGTTAAACGAAATTGGGCAAGAACATATGAGCTAATACATAGAAGTATCCCACATGTAATAAAAAAGGTGTGGAATACGGACATGTGTGAACATCCCTTTGTGGTAACTATGTGAAGCATTCAACTGTGTGCATGTATATATATTTACGTTCTTTCTAGAGCCTATAAATATTCACAGAAAAATGGATGTAAGTATAGATATAGACATTTTTCTAGAAAGAACTATAAGGAGAGACAAATGTGGGAGAAAAGAAAGCTTTCAAAGACAGTTTTACTTTCCATTTTGTATCTTTGCCATTAAAAACATGCAACTATTTCAATTTATTTATTTTGTTTATTAATACTGGAGATGGAACGCAAAGCATTTACACCGAGCTTTTTTTTTTTTGAGACTGGGTTTCACGAAGTTGTCTAAGCTGAGCTCAAACTTGGGTCCTCCTTTCTTAGCCTTCTGGAGTGCTGGAATTATGGGCCTGTAATCACCCTGCCTGGCTTTGAGTTTTATTTTTAAGTCATCTAGACCAGTGATGGTGAACCTTTTAGAGACTGAGAGCCAAAACTGCAGCTCAAAACCTACTTAGCACAAACACTGCCATTAAACCTGAATAGCTGATGTTCAACTGCTGGCCCCACGTGGGGGACTTGTGTGCCTCCACAGCGGGCTCTGTGTACCCACTGCAGCATGCATGCCATGAGTTTGCCACAACTGATCTAGAGTTACCTAAACAGTAAACATTTCTGTCAAATAAATGCACACCCCTTCACACACCTTGCTGTACCTGTCAGCCGTGAGGAGACAGGAAAAGAACCCGGGCTTGGTGAGATCTCTTTTCCTTTGCTTTTGCTGCCTATTTCATGTGACTCTGTAATTCATCTTCTGGACAGAGAACGATTTGCCTGTGAAACAGGGTGCTGCCTAGACCGGACGACAAGAGGAGGCACTCTGGGTCCTTTGGTTTGTTAGCTCTAGGTTGGATCATTTTACTTCTGTATAAGATTGCCCTGTGAATCCTCACTGGTGTCTTGTTTTGTCTCTGTTGTAGCAAAATCTGTTAAGGTGAAAATCAAGCTCAATAAGAGAGATGAGAAAGGCCGGGACAAAGGAAAAGGCAAGAAAAGGCCAAATCGAGGAAAAGCAAAGCCGGTAGTGAGCGATTTTGACAGCGACGAAGAACAGGATGAAAACGTAAGTGTTGGTCTATGTCCCTCTCTGTGTCCCTACTCTTTTCCACTGAGGACTGAAGGTAGAATGAAAGCGTGCAAATTTTAATAGTAAGGATGTGAACAGAGCTCCCTGGTCTAGAACAGTGGTGGTGAACCCTTGGCACTTGCGCCATAGCAAGCTGCTTGTATCATTGAAAGCTCTAAAAGTTTTGCCATCACTGATTTAGAACAAAGAATGTGGAGTTTTGTGTACTGCTTTTTTAATAGTCTTTAAAAATGAAAAGCTGCTAAATTTCCCTTCCCTTTTATAAAAATCTTCTCATGCATTGACTTGCTGCAAATAGTTTTCTTCCTTCATGGCCAATTAATATTTCATACTCATCACAGCCAGCATAGTACCACAGTACCTAGTATATAACAGATTAGAAGAAGGAATGAGCACAAATGTTGTGGTATTATAGCCTGGAGCTTGTGTGGCTTACCTGTTGTGCCATATAAAGAAACACCTAGCAGTGTTGTTTTTTATATTTGGAAAATTCAGGGAGCATTTATTAAACTAGGCCCTAAAATAGGTATCTTCCTGCATGGTGCATGTTTAATGCTTCTCTCCTCATTGTGGGGTAGACGTCTGTACTATGGATCATCATGTAACAGAAACCAGTACTTAGGTTACAGGCTTTGCTCCAAGTCACAGAGCCAGTACACACCCAGGGCTGCAGGCAGATTTTCTAAAGTACCTTCCATTTCATCCACTTTCCAGAAGAGCTTGGGTTCCCTGCTACCTACCCTTCACACGTTTTTCTTTCTGGAAAAATAACTGTGCATTTTAATATATATGCTAATTTGCTCTTTTAACACATTGTTGCTCTGGTCTGGTTGGAAAATTTCAGAGTAACTCCTGCACCCCAG
>RJWT010054897.1:0-10229 GCA_004365215.1 Cuniculus paca
TGCTTGCCAGGCAGGCACTTAGGCCACTGAACTAAATCGCCAGTGAGGCTCTTTCTCTGCTATTTACCACTCTGCCATTTTCCCTAACACATCTACATTAGTGAAGATTAATTTATCTAGTTTTCTTTTGTTGCTTTAAAAATTTTTTAAAAACTATTTTGCAATACTGGGACCCTCTGTACAGGGACTCAAATATGCTAGGTGTGTCATTTACCACTGAGCTGTATTCCCAGCCTTTTGTCATTAACTTAAAAAAAAATTGGAAGAGGAGGAGGAAGAGGAGGAAGAGGAAGGGGAGAAAGAGGAGATGGAGAAGAAGCAGCTGTCAAACCATTTTCCAAGAAGGGTACAGTGTTGCATGTCCACCAGCAGTGTTTGAAAAGTTCTGGTTGACATATACATCCTGACTTTCAGTACTGTCACCTTTTTAGTGTCTTTTTTTCCCACCTAGTATGGGAATTTATCTCAGGTCCTTGCATTGAACTACATCCTTGCCCCAATTCCTTTTTTTTTAAATGTTGAGACAGATCCTCACTAAGTTACTAAATTGCCCAAGCTAGGCTTAAATTTGGTAACTCTCCTACTTCAGCATTCTAGAGTATTGAGATTATAGGAGAAAGCCACCATGTCCAGATCAATTTTTTAAAGTTTTAACAATTTCAATGAATGTGAAAGGGGTCTAATTTGGGTTTTACTTAGCATTTTACATTTGGCTAAAGGTGTTGAAAATATTTTTATGTGCTTATTTACCCATCCATGTATTTTTTTTTGTGATGTGTCTCAGCAAAATTTTTGCCAACATTGTGTATTATTTTTTAAAACTATTCTTCATTTTTTTCTGTTCATTTTTAAGTGGGTCATCTTTCTTCTGACTAGTGAATTGTTAAAAATCTTTTTTATATCCTGGAAACACGTCCCTGGATATATATTTGTAAATATTTAGGCATATCACTTTAACCAATAATAAGGCATATTGCATAATGGATAATAAGGTTATGATTACAGAATGTTCACTTTTAAGTGTTGCAATCAGGGTACATCCTCTAATTTTATCACTTTAAAAACTGCATTGTCTTGTCTTGTTTTGGTCTTAATTTCTACATCAATTTTAGAATCAGTTTATCATTTCCTCCCAAAATAGTCTAGTAGTTATATTGATCAATTTGGTCTGAAGCACCAACTCAATAATCTTGAGTGTTGCAATCCATGAACATGGTATATCAGTATTAATTTAGGTCACTGTAGCTGGGTGTAATGGTGTGCATTTGTAATCACAGCATGTTATAGTTTGTATATAGATGCCCCCCCCAAGCCTCATGTAGTCATGGAAGTGGCTGAATCTAGCATTTGTGATTGACTTGTTGTCTAGCACTGGGATTGGTGGTGTGAGTTCTGCACCCACCCAGGGGTGGAGCTGGCATACAATGTAAGGTTGGAATGGGGGCGTGTTTTCCTTTTTGGCTTGGTTTGCTCTTGCCGCTTGCAGCCGCCATGAATGGCTGCCCCCTTTTGCTCTGGCTGCTGCCTTGAAGTGTTGCCCCAGTGCCACGCCACTCTGCTTTGGAGCCAGGACTGAAATCTATAGAAACTGTAAGCTAAATAAACCTCTCCTTCCTTCACTTTGGGTGTCAGGTATTTTGTCCCAGCAACAAAGAAAAAGTAACCAAAACACAGCACTTGGGAGGCTGAGGCAGGGGGACTGCCACAAGTTTGAGGCTGGCTTTAAGTTAAAGTCCACTTGAAATACATATCAAGATCCTGCCTCAAATGATGACAACAAAATGTATCATTTTAAAATTGTCTTATCAGTGTTTTCAAATTTTCTGGGTAGAGACTATAGATGGCTTTTTAAATATTCATCCTAAGTATTATTCATTTGGCACAATTAAAATGTATTTTCAAGATTGTGGATGTAGCTCAGCAGCATGTACTGACCTTGGTTGAGGTCCTGGGTTCAATCATCCAACACCAAGAAAAAAAAAAGTGTAGCAAATATAAAATACAACTGCTGGTTGTGTTGGCACACACCTGCAATCCCAGCACTGGGAGGCTGAGGCAGGAGGATCTCCATGAGTTCAAGGCCAGCCTGGGCTACACAGAGAGTTCAAGGTCAGCCTGTGCAACATAGTAAGACCCTGTCTCTAAAAACAAACAAAAACCCCCCACAGACTTTTGTGTTTTAATCTTGTATTATATAGTACTGTTCAATGCACTCATTTGTTGTAGCAGTTTTTTTTCAGGTTCTGAGTATTCTAGGTAAAAATTTTATCATCTGAAATGAAAAAATGCTACTTTTTCCTTTGGGGTCTCTGCACATTATTGTTACTGGATTATTACTTTGTCTTAAATGCAATACTCAACAGCATTTCATACAATATTAAATATAAGTGGTGAATGTCCATGTTGTTTCCATGTGTCTAATCTTCAGAATAAAACAGTCTTTTGCCATTCTGTATGATGTTAACTGAAGGTTTTCAAGTAGATACTCTTATCAAATTAAGAAGGTCCCTATTATTCATAGCTTATTAAATTTTTATAAGTGTGTGTTGAATTTTTCCAGATTTTTCTGAACATTTTGAAATAATTGTATGATTTTTCTCTTTTTGTTAATGCAGGGAATTAAAATAATAGAATGGTGATTAACTGAGGCTCACATTTCTAAACTAAATCCTCTTTGTTCATGATATATTGTCAATTTTATACATTATTTAATATTCTATTTTGTGAAGTATTTTTTACATTTACGTTCATGTGGGATACTGGTCTAAAATTAAAAATTAAATTTTTTTCAGTAATGTGTCAGATTGTGGTACTAATGGCTATCCTTGAATAATATATGTGGCTTCATAATGTTTTTATTTCTTCTATTTTCTGAAATGTTAGATTTTTGTTTCTTGTATTAATTTTGATTACTTGTTTTCTAAAGGAGTTTATTCATCTTTTTTAAGCTCCTGAATTTGATTGCATTAAGTAAAAATTATTCTTATATACTTTTAAGGCCTATAAAAACTATAGTGATAAATCCTCTTTCATTCTTCAAAAGTTTGTATTCTTTTTCTTGATCATTTTGGTAAACACGTGTCAATTTTCTTTATATTTTCACAGAGTCAGATTTTGGTTTGTCAATGTTGTTGATTTTTTTATGTGTGTGGCTGTCTGTTTTTCTCTTCTTTCTTTATTGTACTTTCTATTCACTGTACCTTATCCTAGCTTCTTAAAGTAGAATCCTAGGTCATTAATTGTAGAAGTCCCGCTCCCTACTTCCTTTGGGGATTGAACCAAGGGCTATACCTCCAGTCTTATTTTCTAATTTAAGATTAAAGCTATTTACCTTGTAAGTGCTGCTTTACCTGCATTTCCAAATTTTTGATGTGTTCTGCTTTCATTGTCATGCAGTTCAAAATTGTTTTGTTTTGTTTTCTTTTGTACGAGAGAGGCCTTTGCTATGTAGTTAAAGCTGGTCTTGAACTCACTATGTAGCCTAGGCTGGAACTCATAGTGATCGTGCTGCCTCAGCCCACCATGTGCTGGCATTACAGATGTGTGCAACCACAACCAGCTTCAAAGTGTTTTCTACTTTTTCTTTGTTTCTTTCCCTGTGATTTAGGAATTTTTATTAAATTTAAAAATATTTGATATTGTCCCATCTCATTCTTAATAACTATTACTTTGTTTTCACTGTGGCAAGAGAACATATTCTATATAATTTCATTCCTTTTAAATTTATTCATTTGTTTATCTTCCACCAGGTGGTTTATCTTTAGAAACATATCACATGCATATGTAAAGGATATGTATTTGGCAGTTGTTGGATGCAGCATTCTATAACTATCAGCTCAAGTTACTTCATAGTGTTATTTAAATCTTCTAGGTCTTTTCTGATTTCTTTTAGTTGTTTGATCAATTACTGAGAACATTAAAATCTACTATTATCAAAATGTTTGCTTCATGTATTTTTAAGATACCACTCAACACTCATTTGTTTCCTGAAATGTATCCTCTATGATAATGAAATATCATTCTTCATCTCTGATAATACCCTCAGTCTTAAAAGCAATTGAACTTGATACTAATATAGATATTCCTTGCTTTTTAATGCTTTCAGATAATTTTGTCTTTTCATTCATTTTTAACAGTGTATTTGCATTTTTTATATGTTGTCTACCAGTTGTATGCAGTGTAGTTCGATCTTGTATAGTTATTCTACTTCTTAAATTACCTCTAATTATAGTATTTATGTCTTTAATCACCTCCCGTAACACACCATATTTTCTCATAGTTTTAAGAATTTTCTCATAGTTTTATATATGTGTTATTGTATACTCTGGAAATAAATACAATGAAGACCCTAAAGGAAAATTTTATAATTGTTGCTTTAAACATCCATAGATCTTGTTACAAAATAAAAGAGAATAAACCTGGCCTTTTATTTTTATCCAGATATTTACCATATCTGATGTCCTTCATTTGCTCTGGAAGATCCAACTGTTCTATTAATATTCCTTTTTCACATGAAAAACTTCCATTATCATTTCTTGTAGTATAGTTCTGTTGAAGAAAAATTTCTCTTAGTTTTACATTTATAAAACTATCTTACTCTTGCCATCATTCCTGAAGAACACTTTCATTGAACACAGAATTGATGGGCTCATTGATTTATTGTTTGAGCTTTTAAGATGTTATACTGTCTTCTGGACTCTTAAGTTTTTTGATGGAAAAGTGCAGACATTTGAATTATTTTTCACTTGTGCATAAACACTGTTTTTCTTAACCCATTGTCCATATATTGTTTGTCTCAGGTTTCAGATTATAATATAGTGAGGCTTGCTCTTCCAAGAATAGTCTTCACTGTTCTAAACTGCAAATTAATATGCTTCATTTCTTTATTTTCTGTCATGTCCACTATAAGAGTCCTCACTATATATAGCCCTCCCTTAACTATCTACTTTCTTCACTTGTAAGCTATCAATGTTAAAAAGTAAGAACTGCTGATTTACAATTTAACGTTCTGTAATTCAGTTGGACCCCTGGAGTTGTATAGGAATACATTTTTCTTTCTTTCTTTCTTTCTTTTCTTTTCTTCTTTCTTTCTTTCTTTCTTTCTTTCTTTCTTTCTTTCTCTCTTTCTCTCTTTCTCTCTTTCTCTCTTTCTCTCTTTCTTTCTTTCTTTTTTAGACAGGCTCTCATTATGCAGTTCAGGCTGGTCTTGAGGTCACTCTAGTCCAGGCTGGTCTTGAACTCACAACGATCCTCCCAAGTGCTGGGATTACAGGCATGCACCGCCACCCCAGGCTAGGAACACATTTTTTCAAGGGACCATTACATATTAAAACAATACATGAAAAAGATATGCATAAAGACGAAATAATTGACAGCTACGTAGGATTTCAAGAACTAACTTTCTAGAAGGCACTTCCTATTATACTTGAATCTAGAGGGATTTATACATGTATAAACACACACTTAGAAAGATAAAGATACATAATTTTGGGGATTTTTTTTTGTTTTCTGGGTGCTATGTAATGAACCTAGGGACTTGTATAGTAGGTATTCTAGCACTGAGCAACATCTCCAATCCCAGGAGACAATACTTTAAAAATGAATTCAGAGATAAACAGTTCCAATTTTAAAAAATGAGAAAATAAACATGTTATGGTAATTATCATATAATTAACAATTTTATCAATTAGATAAAAGAAACAAATTGTGCAGTTTCACTGCACCCATCAGGAGTGTGTTCAGTCAGTGCCATGAACACTTTCTCCCCAGAGATAACCAAGATATTGGTTAAACTAATAGCAAATGAGTCAAATTAGTTCACATATTCTTAGTAAATGATCTGACATATTTATGTAATGAAGGCCAAAGACTGAAGATGCTAATGGCATTTTTCAAATCTGGGGAACAATGCTTTTCTCTCTAATCCCTATTTCTCCTAGATATATAGTATGCTATCACATCAAGAATTTTTTAAAAAACGACTAATCCTAATATATAATATTGCCACAATGTTATATTGTTCCATTCTTTTAGAATGGTTACCTTGGGAACTGCCCAAGAATTTCATCACGCTGTCACGCTTTAGACTGACCTGAAAATTCTTCACCTCATTTTCATCCCTGGGACCTGTGACTTTTTGCATATATTATCATGTTAGACATCACTACTTTATTTTCTGTGTAAATAATCATTTTAAATTCTGGCAGACAAGAAAGTTTTCCAAGGGATGAGTGGAGGGCTGGGGGAGGAAGCAAGGGAATGGAAATTAAAAAAGGAATTAATATGTGTTATGTACATGCACCAACTCCTCACAAGGAATGTAAACATTATGTACTACACAAATGTACTAATAAACTATAATAAAAAAAGTAAAATTAAGAAAAATTTCCAGCGACAAGAGAGTAGTAACTGTGCTTTAAAATATGACTGAATTTTTTAAAAAAGCACATTTCAAAAATGTGGAGGAAATGGTACAACAACTACACATGTATTAAGAATTAAAATTAGCTAATTTATATGGTTCTACCACATATTTAAATATATTTATAATTGCTAATATAAAGGATATCATGTTGCATAAAAAAGTTTCAGCCACTGTTATTTTCTTTTTCTTTCCAATAGATCTCTCAAGTGAGTTAGATAAAGAATTACATAATTTTCATTTAATTAAGACACAGTGGAATTAGATGACACTGTACAAAATTTGGTGAGCTTGGGACTCCTGTGGAAACAGTTACCAATGATCCTAATCAGAGTCAAGCTTTTTGTTTTTATTTTCTTGAGACAGGGACTTGCTATGTAGTAGGTTGGTATTGAACTTGCTATGCACCCCAAACTGGCCTCAAATTCACAATCCTCCTGCCTTAGCCTTTCATGTGTTTGGATTATGGGTGTACACCACCATGCCCAGTTTCAGAGTGTTTTTTCCCTGAGATAAGTAGCATCTACTTTATTCTTTTGCAATGAGGGCAGTGTTACAGCTTCCTGACTTCTGTTGTTTTTAGGCAGTGTTTGCCAGCTAACCTGGAATAAATGTACAACATAAAATTAGCATAGTTTGGGGAATTTACTAAAAGGCAAATGAATTATAAAAATCTCAAATCTTGGAGTGGGGGATATAGCTCAGTATTAGAGCTCATGTTTAGCATGTAAGGCTCTGGGTTCAATTCCCAGCACCTTCCCTCCTCCCCGCCAAAAAAAAATCTCAAAATTCAACCTTCCCTGAGTATTGTCCCAATTAGGCCCTACTCTTCCTTGGAAAGTTCCCTTAAAATACAGGTAAGCCTGATGGAATGGAACACACCTATAGTCCTATGTACTCTGGAGGCTGAAACGGAAGGATCACTTAAGTCTGAGAGTTTGATTTAAGGACACCCTGGGCAACATAACCAGACCCCACCTCAAATAAAAATCAAAACCCAAAAAACCTACTTGCATTTGGGAGGTTCTTACACTGAACACAACCTAGGAACAAGAGTCACAAATCTTTTTCCCACAGTCTACTCCTTGAACCTACATAAGTGATCACTTAGGCAGTAACCATGAGTTCTATACTTTTACATTGTTTAGTAACTGGTACAACTTAATTGAGTCACATAGATAGTATTCATGGTTTAAATATAAAGTATTCCCTAAAGACTCATGTATTAAAGGCTTGATCCCTGTTTTAAGTTACTTTCTCATTGCTGGCACAAAATACCCGACCCCCAAAAGTTACAGGAGGAAAGGTTTACTTCAGCCCAGTTTGTAGAAGTTTCAGTCCATGGTCAGCTGGCTCCAAGGCAGGGCAGCATGGCAGAGGGGCACAGAAAAGGAGCAACAGCCCATGGCATGGCAGGCAGGAAGCAGTTACAGCAGTAGCAGCAGCAGCAGGAGCAGCAGCAGCAGCAGCAATTCTTTCATTCCCTTTTTATTCAATCCAGGCTACAAGCCTATTGGCTGGTACCACTCACATCAGGATGAGTCTTCTGTCTTCAGTAAATCCATTCTGCCACACCCAGAACCAAAATAATCCAATTAGGGGATCAATTGAGTTATCAGACACCCATAATCCAGTATCACACACCCATGATCCAGTCACTCCCAAAAGCCCCACCTCTATACACATGAGGCTTTGGGGGTACATCTAGATATAAGCCCCTAGATAACAATCCCCAATGCGGCAATGTTGACAGGTGAAGCCTAGGGAGATGACTGAATCATGAGGATGCTAACCTCAGCAATGGGTTGGGGTATTCCACTGATGAGTTCATAACTGAATGAACTCTTAGGATTCAGGCCCAGTTGGGGGAAATATATACTGTGCTTATGCTTATAGTTTTCATAAGGTGTGCAGCTTTCCTCTGCCATGCCTTTCTACCATGATGTACTGCCCCATGAGAGGTCCAGAAACAATGGAACCTGCAGACTAGGGATTGAAATCTCTGAAACCATAAGCCATAATCATTTATCTTTTAATTTGATTTTATTAGGTATTTTATCACAGCGAGAGAAAGCTGACCAATACAGGTAAGTATAATCGATTTTACTGAACACGTTTACTTGCTCTTTTGGAGCATCATAGATCTACAACTTTTCAAAGATTCAACTGGTCTGAGTTACTCTAATCATAGTCTTTTCATGTTGGAATTGTCAAAATTGGGCCAATTACAGCTATTATGGTTTAAAACCAAAATGTACCCCCCAGGATCACGTTTGGAACATCATGTGGTGGATGGATTATGGGGGCAGTATAACTGGTTTGCTGGAAGGCAGGGTCTGGTCAGAAGAGACAGATCACTGAGGGTGTGACCTGAAATCCTTTTATCTCCCTTCCTACCTCTCCTCACTTCCCTCTGTGTTTCCTGACTACCAGGAGTTGAGCAGGTTTTTCTCTACCTGGCCCTTCCACAATGCTTTTCTGTGTTGGAAACAATCAACAACAGAGTGAAAACATGAGGCAATATAAACTTTTCCTTCTTTAAATTGTAAGTATCACATATTTTGTCTCAGGCACCAAGAAAGTGATGAAGACAAATGCTATTAAAGGTTGGCATCTTATTTAAGACCTATTTGCAGACATCTTAAAAAGTATTCTTTCTTTTCTTCAGGCAAAAGATGACCTAGGGATCAAACATGGAGCCTTGTGAATGCTAGCCAAGCATCCCACTACTGAGTCACTGAGCTATATCCCCAATGTGGAAAGTATTTTCTTTCTTGCACAATAATATATTATATGTCAGTCTTATCTTTCTCTTGCAACAAGCATGGGCTTAGCTATTCTCTAAAGAATGCTGGCTTGTATTAATGGGAGATAGTATTTGGAAAAGCAAGATTGTTAAACTCATAGGAACATGGTTTCCTCTCTAAAATAAGTCCTTTAATAATATTTTAGGCCATCAAGCTTATGAACTATGGGATCTCTAGCTATATAACTGCATTGCTGGGCACCATGGTACACACCAGTAGTCCCAGCTATTACTCAGGAGGCTAAAGTAGGAGGCTTTCTAGAGTTCAGGACTTGTGGGCTGCAAGGCACTATGCCTATTGAGTGTCCCCACTAAGTTTGGCATCAACATGGTGACCTCCAGGGCACAGGAAAAGACCAGGTCGCCCAAGGAGGGGTGAACTGACCCAGGTCATAAATGTACCAATTAGATGACATATAAATCATCCCACTTTTTTTTTTATTTTAAAGAGAATAAAACAAAACAAAACAGAAGAGTTAAACACAACAAAGCATTTCAGAACAGAACACTGCAAGCAATACAGGTCTTCAAAACATAGCAACAGGAGATTAACAATGGCTACCCTAGTGTCTCTTCTTTTCTTCAGAATGGTTGTTCATACATTCACACACTAAACTGAAACAAAACAAAATAATATAAAACAAGATAAAATAAAAGAGTGAAAGCATTACAGGCCTTCAAATCAGACAATAAGAAATCAACAATGGCTACCTTAATGTCCTTTCTTTTCTTCAAAAAAGTTGTTCATATCTTCTCACATATTGCAATCAAATAGTAGAAAACAGACTTAAACAAATCAAATCAAAGAATAAAAGCATTATTGGACTTCAGAACTTTTTCCCCACATTTATTGGGGATTTTGTAACTTATTGAGTCTTTCAGTTTCGTACACTATGGAGATGATGCGGTGTTTACACATGTGAGTTTGATTTATTTCACTTAGGAGTATGGTCTCAAGTTGCATCCATTTACCAATAAAAGCCTCAATGTGATCCTTCTTTA
>RJWT010054898.1:0-10221 GCA_004365215.1 Cuniculus paca
TTCCTCGGTGTGATGAGACTGTCACCCCGAGACACCTCACACCCATACCTTCCTCGGTGTGATGAGACTGTCACCCCGAGACACCTCACACCCGGGCACTTCCGCTAGGTGCTTCCTCAGTGGTACAAAGTGTCTCTGTGAGGTACCCACAGTGATACGTTACTGATGTGTCTCTGGACCGTTCCTGCCTGTCCTTGCTCTCACAGCTTTGCCCACTGGAAAGAGCGCAGCATGGTGTTCGCAGCATCTCCTCGAGGGTGGGGGCTTTGCTGTGCGTTTCCCGTGGGTCAGCAGGGTTAGGGTTTGCAAGGCCCTAGAGACCGCTCTCCTCTCACCACGCCCCAGACCCCCCAGTGGTAGGCCTCGTGCCGGCTGTTGCTCTTGACCCCTCAGCCCTGGCAGCCACTTTCAGGTGTCCTCACAGGACAGCTTCCACTCTCCAAGTGTGCCCTGTGGACAGAAGTCCCTGTGCCAGTCCACACTCACACATCTCCTTGAGCACCAAGCCTGACATTATCTGGAGTGATTTTCTTCCTTCCTTCCTTCCTTCCTTCCTTCATTCCTTCCTTCCTTCCTTCCATCAGTTACATCAGTGAGAACACACACTGTTTAAAACTCTGCCTTACAATTTAACACTACACTTCCTTGTTATTCAAACTGTTACTTTTTTATAATTTATTTGTGCCTTGGCCCCAGGTCTGCCACTTCCTCTGGTTCCTGGGACTGGGAACAGGATGAGTGAAGCACCCTGATGCTTTGGGAGGTGTCTGCCGGAGCCGGAAGCACCCTACTTCCTGTCTGGGAGAAGGAGAGCTTGTTCTCTGACGGTGCTGCGCGCCACACCCCAGCGTGGATAAAGCCATAGTGAAGAGCTTGAGGCCCTGCCAGGTCTGATTTGAGCCCTTGGAGCTGCCTGTGCTTTTCCCTCAGGCCATGGGAAAACCCCCATCCTAGCATCTTTCTCTGGACAGCAAGGCAGGCCTGGGGGTCCTGTCCTCCCACTATGGCCGCGGGAGCTGGAGGGACACTTGTCCACCCTGGGGTGCAGAGGGGCCTGTGAGGTTCCAAGGGTGAACCTGTCCAGGCTCAGGACCCTGTTAGCTCTAGGTGGTTTCTCGTCAGCATCTCATTTGGTGGCCAGGGCTCTCATGAAGACTAATGAAACACAATGCTCGTGGAAAATCGTGAGCCGTGAATGAGGCCCAGGCTGTGCCTACCTCAGTGCAGCCAGGGGGCCTGAGTGCACCGTCACGGCCTGGCTGGCGCAAGGGACTGAGTGGGTGCAGGGGAGAGTTCTGAGCACTGGATGTATCCAGCCCTGAGCCCTACCTGCCCCATGGCTCCCACAGCCACTGACTTCTAAGGAAGCCAAGTCTTCCATGAAGCTCACTGTGTGGTCAGGGCCAGGGTTAAGGTCAGGGTCAGGGTCAGGGTTAGGGTTAGGGTCAGGGTCAGAGTTAGGGTCAGGGTTAGGGTCAGAGTCAGGGTCAGTATGAGGGTTAGGGTCAGGGTCAGAGTTAGAGTCAGGGTCAATATCAGGGTTAGGGTCAGGGCCAGGGTTACTGTAAATTCTTGGTCTGCACATCGTTGGTTTGTCACAGTTTTTAAGGGACCCTGGGTTTCAGTGTGCTGCCATGCAGTGCTTCAAGGTTTGGGTCCTCCTGATGAACACTGGGGCTGTCAGCATGAGGGAAGCATCTCTGTGCTGGTTTCTAATGTAGTTTTAGAAATCTATAATTTTAACTCTTGAGTGTTAGGATGAGCTATTTGAAGTCTGAGGCACAGTGAAGTCTGGCCCAGGACTGGTTTCGAGGGGATGGATGGGAGCAGTGAACAGACAGCATCCTCTCCTCCCCTGCTCTCTCATTCCTCTCAGGAGTCTGTGCTTCTGTCGGTGAGGATGCTGCTACCGGTCCACAAGGAGAGCCACAGGGATGGGCCGGGACTTCCGTTCCTCTAGCTTGACAGAAGTCTGCAGGAGTGGCAGGCACCCAAGACCACTGTCCTGAGGTCACTTGATGAGAAGCAGGGAGGTGGATGGGACCCTTGGAAAGGATGTCTGCCCACTGAGGCTGGGCCTGGGCCCCTGCTTCTGTGTCACTGAGGTGCAGGAGTCACACGACCAGGCCTAGGAGACAGGGGACACTGCACCGCCAGTGTCTGAACTCTGCTTGTTCGTAAACACAGGAGGGCTCGGCAGTCTCCTGTCTTAGTTTTGCAATCTTCAAAAATTAAATATTTGCCTTCAAAAGCAGCCTCTGTGATAAGCATCAGGATAATATTCCCTTGCCAGTGCGGAAGTCGGCCTGCACTGTGGGTGGTCCGCTGGGAGTGAGTTCCACGTGGGAACCTCGAGTGGGAGCAGCTGGCAGTGTTCTGGGCACAGTGAGGCCTCCTGTCCTTCAGGTGTCTCAGACCCAATGTCCCTGGTGCGGAGCAAGCCAGCTGTGCTGTCCTCTGGCTACAGAGCGAGGAGTAACCACAGGAGCAGGACTGGCCCCACCAGGGGCGCTGCATGTGCAGCACCCAAGGGAAGTTGCCTGGCCAGATCTCTGCAACGTGGGCTGGATTCGGAGGAGTCCTACTCAGCGGAAGTGCTGCCTAAGAATCTCGGCAGTGGGAAGCCACTTGCAAATGCATGTGTGCAGTGAGTTTGTGTCATCCACACACCCCAGCTGGCCCCGCCATGCCTGCTACCTGGGTCATGCCTGCTACGCTGCTCCGAGAGAGGCTGCTGGAGAGGGGGGTCCACACGGCCAGCTCCTAGTTGTGTACTCTGACACACTTTCCTCACTGGCAGAGGCTTTAGCAACAGCCCTCTCCTGCCAGGGAGCCCAGAGAACACCCTGCACCCCTCCAGGTGGGGTGAAGGCCACAAGGTCACTGCAAGAGTGTTAGGTAGTTTCTCTCCTGTGTTACTTACTTAGCCTTGCAAATAGAGTTTGCACTTTTGGAGATGGAAGCACGTGTCTTATGTCAAGGTCTCTGAGGTTCTTCTCCGAGACAGTCCCTCTGTTGTGTCATAGCCCGAAAGGCAGATGTGGGTGGAAAGGGCACCTCCGCACTGCTAATTCCTCCTGCTGCCTGTTCTGACCTCCAAACAGGCCCCACATATCCCACACGTTGACAGCTGACACTTTTTTTTTTTTTTTTTGCAGCATTGAGAGTTGAACTCACGACCTTGCGCTTGCCAGGCAGGTGCTTAGGCCACTGAGCTAGATCCCCAGCCCTAGACGGCTGATAATCGAGATGCAACCACTGGCAAGGTACGGTGAGGTGAGGTGTGATGAGTTGTTGTGTGGCATGGGTGAGCTGTGGCATGGCATGGTGTGGGTATGGGCTGCCCACATGACACTGGCTGCGAGCAGACCTGGATGAACTTCAGCCCTGTGCATCATTTTATTTGCTCCAGTCTCCTCCCACGGCCCCTGGCCCCATTGGATGTGGCTCCTGCCTCCCCTCCTCTTTTCTGTCCTTTCCTATCCTTGGAAGTCTTCCCTCTGTCCCTCCACTCTGGCCATTGGCGTGGTCTGGCACAGGGGCATCTCAAGCTCCTTGCTCAGGTCCCGCTCTGGCGCCCCTTGGTTCATTCCCCAACTCTGCTGAGGGATTCACCCCTATCATTTTCCTGATCGCCCTCCTGCCGGGCTCTCTCTCCCTACTTGCCCACCTATGTCTCTCTTGGCGAAGTTAGGTGTCTGTCCTGTGTCACAGTTTCTCTTCTCACCATAGAGTCTAATCCCCTTGAGCACAGGGACATTATCTCTTGTCTCTAGGGCACTGCTGTGTCATGACAACTCTGTATGGTGCTGGCACACTGCTGAAGCTCAGAGAAGGCTTGTTAAAGGAGTGGAGGTGAGGCGAGCCCACCCCAAACCCTCCCTCTTTGCTCCTGTGCATGCAGGCTGGAAAGAAGGAATTGGAAATGTGGCACCACAGAGATGGGAAGAGTAGAGGTTTGAGGATGGTCCGGCAGTCCTCTGGGGGGCCTCCCGTTTCCATTCATAGTCTTGTTTGCATATCTTTCTCCTACATTAGGAAAGTGCTTTCTGTCGGGATCCTGGTGCTAGTGTTGTCACCTCTGTTACTGTCAGGGGATTGACAACCTATTCTGTGCTGGACTCACTGTCTCTCTGCTCACCTCTAGCCACTGAATGGGATCTGTCAATGGTACGGATCCTATGGGATCTAGAAATACCCAGCCAAGCTTGACTCTGTGCAACCTGGGCCTCAGTGACAATTGTGACCAGGTTGTGATGGCTCTAACTGCTGGCTTTACCAGGACCCACAGGCAAAGGTGACACCCTGTGTGTGAGCAGAGCCAGGCTTTCCAGCCGTAACATGAATTTGCTGGGATACATGCAGGGCTGTCGACACAAGCACATCTTTCTGACTTGTTGGGAACAGAAACCAAACACCGTGGGTATTTCCAGAAGGTGCAGAGGCAGGAAGGTCTTTCATCGTGTCAGACCCCAGGAGCCCAGCCTCTGAGCAATAACAGCGATGCCACCTAGGCGGAGCTGGAGTTTCTCGTGGAAGAATCACCTCAGGGCGCTTTCATGTTCCAGCAGCCCCTGTCCTCCGTTTGTGACTGGAGCTCTGGTGACTGCCCTCATTGATCATGTTTCCACCATGGAGTGCCCTGTGTGCTGGGGTGATGGGGAAGAGCCCTCAGGCTGTAGGATCCCTAAACACTGATGAACGCCCCTGCCCCACCCCACAGAACCCCCAGGGCTCAGTTTTCCCTCAGCTGCCAGCCACAACCAAGGGCTGGCCATCCTGGGGTCACGCCCCCGGCTCCCCACAGACAATGGAGTAGCTGGGACTCCTGCCCCAAAAGCCATTCTGAACAACCTTCTTGGTTCCTTAACTGTGTTCGATGGAACAGTCTGAGTTTGCCTACACTTGACAGATTTCTCATTTTGTAAAAGAAGCAAACACTTTCCTCTGTCACCAACCTTTATCAAAGACTTACAAACAAGACTTAGACTGTTTCCTTTTGAGGCCTTGCCTCTGATGAGGACAGAGGTATGTGCACATACTGCCTCCAGGGCGGATATTACTGGGGGAAACTGAGGCACATATGCAAGGCTGAGGAGCCAGGCTCTTGTCCCAGCTCCCACCTGTGAGTTACCAGTGTGCTCCTAATTGTTACCAACTGTGAGCCTGTGTAAGTCAGGGACCTCTCTGAACCTCAGGAGACAAGTGCAACAGTGTTCTGTGGCACATTTGCTGCTGAAATGTGCAGCAGAGGCTCGGTGAGCAGGCAGCAGCTTCCCTTCCTTGCTTTGTGTCCAAGGAAAGCAGGAATCTCGGAGAGCAAATTCAAGCTGCACTGCAGTAGGTGAATTCAGGGGCTCGCATCATCATAGGACAGAGTGGGAAAGGGTGGACGGGGCAAGGCTGGCTGGACTTTTGTTTCCTAATTGGTCTAATGTGCAAGGTGAGCTTAGTGTGAGGTAATTAATGATGGGTGGGTGTAATCAGCCAGGCAGAGCCCAAACAGCATCAAAGGCGCACTGAGGCAGGTGTCCTCTGGGATAATTGTGGGGCGGGGGGGCAGCTGCTGAAGGTGCGGGAGGCCAAGCCACCCAGGGCCAGCCGCCAGGATACCACCCTCACAGCTCCTGGGTCTGAATTTCAGGTTTGCTGAGCCTTTGAAGTAGAGTTCCTTGGTCTTTTCTTGAGAACAGATTTCGTTCTTTGGAAACTACCAACCTCTCTCCCTTGGCCCAGAAAGGGCATTAGCTGACCTGGCTCCTCTCTGGCCCACAGGACTCAGGGAGCTTCCCCCTAACAGACCCTTCAGGAAGCCCTTGCTTTGCACCCTGTGACGGGTGGACCGCCCTTGCCTTGCTGGACACCTCCCGGTGGCAGGCTCCATGCTGGGCTCGAGGACAGGAGACACTTAGGAAAGAAGGTGCAGCCCTGATGCCTCTGCACCCCAGACACAGGTGCTCCTCCCCATAACCTACAGCAAGCTGCAAATGTCAAAAGTCAAAGAGGTGGCAGTGCATTCACCAGCGAGATGCCGGGCTCTGCAGCAAGTGCACGGGATCTCACTGTTCTCCAGGGCCATGCACTCTGCCCAGCTGCCCAGGGTGGTCAGATCCATATTACCAGCCCAGGAAGGGTCAGGACTCAATGCCCAAAGAACAGTCTCTACTGAACACAGCTAACTTCCACCCCAAATGAAGTCAAAACACCAAGAATCATCAGAGTTAGGGACTCTCTGTGTGTCTCTTCAACAACATGAAAATCCAGCCTGCATGGTAAGAAATCAGGCAGGGGCCAGAGAGCAATCAGCAAATATGTTAGGGACATTTTATCCTGTCTTATGGCTGTTGTCACAGAGGGATACCGACACCCTGCACAGCCCAGCTCCTCAGGAGATGGGGCCACAGATCCCTGTCCCTTCTCCTCCAGAGGTACAGGGTGCATGGCAGTTAGCTCCCAACTCCGGCAACAAGGACGCCTTTCCCTTCCCAGCGGCTCTGTTAAATGTGTCTATGAAGGTTGTAAGTGGCCTTGACCTGGGAATCCCAAAGCCTCAAGCCAGGCAGGAAGAGCTCTGTCTCAGGCCCCTGCATGGCTCTGCATCTCTTTATATGTTCACTCTTCGTTTGAAAAGGTGTCCAAACACCACTCAGACCTGCAGAGCAGCTGCTGGAGAGCTGGGCAGGAGCTGCCCTCTTCCCTCCGCCATGTGTCCCTGAGAACATGTCCCCACTCCTGGCTGGTGAGCTCTGCTCTGTGCCTCTGGCACTGGGTCCCAGCTGAGATCTCAGCTCCCCTCCCGATGCTGATCCAGGCAGCGCAGCAGGGAGACACCACCCCAGTACCACACTGAGGATGCCAGGTCTGCTCACTCTAACAGTCCCACCACAGAGGGCCCTCTCAGTGGAAACGAAGACCACTCCCACCCTGAGGCCATAGCATCATCTCACGCTCGATCTGAGCACCCTGGCTGAAGCCCCAACTCCTTCTCACATTCCCAGGACCCAGGCTTAGGCAAACCAGAGACATGCACTTTTCCAGCATCCAGGCACAAATCCCACAGCCTGCAAAGCACACACAGAGCTGGGCTCCTTAACCAAGCGTGCAATCAACAGCAAGCTGGGATTTCTGGTGTTTTCCTGAAAACAAAGGAGCAACCTAGGTCTGAAAATGAGTGGCGCACACACAGTCACTCAAGCTTGTCCGAACGCAGCAAAACATGACGTGCATTTGAAAAATGCACCTGGGCTCATCCGCAGCTAGAGCCCGGAAACCCAGAGGACAGGACCCAGGCTTACCTGGTCCGCGTGCAACGGCAGCTTCCTGGCTGGCAGCGCCAGTGTGGGCCAAGTAGGGTCTCTACTCCAGAACTCTCCCTTGCAGGTGCTCCGCGTCCTAGGGCAGGGGGGCCGGGGGCCGGGGGCCAGGGCAGCACAGCTCTGCCTCAGCCCACAGCAGCTCTGCTTTAAAAGACTGCTCCCTGTCCTGTCTGCTAGTTGCAAGCTCTGTCCCAGGGGCTTTCCCGCTGCAGACTCAGCTGCACCACCTAGAGGGCACTCACTGACTCATGACACTGCAGGAGTGTCTGACTCTGTCAGCCCAGGGCTGTGCCCACCCCACACACCTGGCTTTCCCTGCTTCCTGCCCTGAAGGGCCAAGAATGTGAAGAAGCATTGATTTCTCTGGGAGGGTGTGTGGGGGTCGGCTTCCATCAACACAGCCAGCCTTGGGCAAGGAGCACTAAAAGCAAAATTAACATCAAAATATCATTAATCAGAACTGGTTCACAAGGGACCCCCCAGTGAGGAGCCATAGGCTTGCACCCTAGAGGCAATTCTACCTCCTGACTCTAGAACCTGTGTGTGCAATTCCTATGCTGCCTGCCCACACAAATACTGTGCACTGCCAGTCACAACCTCACTTCCTGTCCCCACACCTCACTCGATTGCCGTATATGCTTGAACAGCCTAGAAATATAGACACCCTCCCATAACTCCAGGGAACTATACACCCCACCTGACTCCAGGGAAGTGAAGACATCAAGAGAACTCTAGTGAAGAGTACACACCCATAGGACTCCAGGGAAGTGTACACACCCCACAGGACTCCAGGGAAGTGTACACACCGCACAGGACTCCAGGGAAGAGTATACACTGCAAGGGACACCAAGGAAGTGTACACACCGCACAGGACTCCAGGGAAGTGTACACACCCACAGGACTCCAGGGAAGTGTACACACCCCACAGGACCCCAGGGAAGAGTACCCACAATAGGACTCCTAGTAGAGTACACACCCACAGGACTCCAGGGAAGTGTACACATCCCACGGAACTCCAGGGAAGTGTACACATCCACAAGACTCCAGGGAAGTGTACATACCTCACAGGACTCCAAGAAACAGTACACACCCCGAAGGCCTCCAGGGAAATGTACACACCTCACAGGACTGAAGGGAAGTCTACACACCCCACAGGACTCTAGGGAAGAGTACACCCACAGGACTCCAGGGAAGTGTACACACTCGCAGGACTCTAGGGAAGAGTCCACACCCACAGGACTCCAGGGAAATGTGCACACCCTAGAGGATTCCAAGGAAGAGGACACACCCACAGGATTCCAGGAAGTATACATACCCAGAGGACTATAGGGAAGTGTACACACCAATAGGATGCCAGGGAAGTGTACACACCCCCAGGACTCCAAGAAAGAGTACACACCCAGGGAAGAGTGCACACCCACAGGACTCCAGGAAAGTGTACACACCCCACAGGACTCCAGGGAAGAGTACACACCCACAGGACTCCAGTGAAGTATACACACCGCACAGGACTCCAAGAAAGAATATACACCCCACAGTACTGCAGAGAAGAGTACATACCCACAGTACTGCAGAGAAGAGTACATACCCACAGGAAGCCAGGTAAGAGTACACACCCGCAGGACTCCAGGAAAGAGTACATACCGCACAAGACTCCAGGGAAGTGTTCACACCCACAGGACTGCAGAGAAGAGTACATAACCTGCAAGACTCCAGGGAAGTGTTCACACCCACAGGACTCCAGGGAACTGTACACACCCCACAGCACTCCAAGAAAGAGTACACACCCCACAGGACTCCAGGGAGAGTACACACCCCGAAGTACTCTAGGGAAGTGTATACACCCACAGGACTCCAGGGAAATATACATAGCCCACAGGACTCCAGGAAAGTGTACACACCCAGAGGACTCCAGAGAAGTGTGCACAGCCCACAGGTCTCCAGGGAAGTGTACACACCCACAGGACTCCAGGGAACTGTACAAACCCTACAGGACTCCAGGGAAGTGTACACACCCCACAGGACTCCAACAAAGTGTACACACCCCACGGGACTCCAGGGAAGTGTACACACCCCTCAGGACTCCAGGAAAGTATACTCACCCTCAGGACTCCAGGGAAGTGTACACACCCCACAGGACTCCAAGAAAGAGTACACACCCCACAGGACTCCAGAGAAGAGTACACATCCACAGGACTCCAGGGAAGAGTACACATCCACAGGACTCCAGGGAAGTGTGCACACCCACAGTACTCCAGGGAAGTGTACATACCCCACAGGACTCCAAGAAAGAGTACACACCCTAAGGACTCCAGAGAAGAGTAGACACCCACAGGACTCCAGGGAAGTGTACACACCCCTGTTTTGGTTACTTTTTTTTGTTGCTGGGACAAAATACCTGATGCCCAAAGTGAAGGAAGGAGAGGTTTATTTAGCTTATAGTTTTTGGAGATTTTAGTATAATTAGCTGACTCTGAGGCAGGGTGGCTTGGCACTGGGGCAACACTTTAAGGCAGCAGCCAGAGCAAAAGGGGGCAGCCGTTCATGGCGGCTGCAAGTGGCAAAAGCAAACTACGCCAAAGAGAGAGAAAACATGCCCCCATTTTGACCTTACATTGTACGTGGGTTTCACCCCTGGGCGGGTGCAGAACTCACATTGCCAATTCCAGCACTAGACAATGAACCAGTCACAAATGCCAGACTCAGCCACTTCTGTGACTACATGAGGATTGGGGGGGCCATCTATATATAAACTGTAACAACCCCACAGGACTCCAGAGAAGTGTACATACCCCACAGGACTCCAGGGAACTCTAAACACCCATAGGAGTCCAGGGAAGTGTACACACCCCACAGGGCTCAAGGGAAGTGTACCAACCCACAGGACTCCAGGGAAGTGTACACA
>RJWT010054899.1:0-10224 GCA_004365215.1 Cuniculus paca
AAATACAACCACACCCTAAGTAGAAACATCAGGGATTGACATTCTAAATACGTATGGATCACCTTGACCATCCCAATCCCCTTTAGGAAGAGTCACTGATCCTTAGAATGCTCATTTGCTATGTGACTTACTTTCCTATTCATCCCTGATTTGGTCAATTTTACCTGAACAATTAATCTTATTGGTTGACCATAACTCTGTCCCACCTCATGCCCATTTGCCTTATGATTTCCCAGGTTTTCCCCAACTTGGACCCGCACTATAAAAATCCCTAGAAAAGCCAGAATCTTTGGCAACCCACTTGGGATCCCTTCTGTCTCTCTCTCAGGCAGAAGCTTTCTCTCTCTCAATAAATATATCCTGCTTGAAAAAAAAATTTGTATCTAACATCTCCAAAATTAAGGAAGAATTTACATGGGGAAGGACTTCCATCTGGAGATCTGTAGGAAGACATACCAGTACTAAGAACAAAATGGTTTCCCTTTCTTGAAAGGATGAGCTAGATATATGGCATAGCAGCAATTTTTCAAGGTTGGTGTTTTTGTACATGGAATGGAAAATAAAGTAGTGTGACAGTAGTGTGTAGCTTGACAACTAGTGGCCATCTTCTCACCCAAGGTGCAGGTCTTGCTTCTCATGTGTGATGGTCTTGCAAGCAATGGCCTAGGTTTTCAGAGTCCTCCCTCTTTTTTCACTCACTATTCAGGTGATTAACAGGTTGATTCACTCAGTAGACTGCTGCCCTGACTGTGACAGAGTTTCATGCCAACCGCAGAGCAAGGAAGCTTGCCATCAGACACATCTGGGTCACAGCAATATTGCCACTTACTGGTTCAAAACCCTTTCCAATTCATTAACGCCTTTACTTAGAAACAATGAAGCTTTGACAACTGGGATCGGATTTTCGCTTTGCTATGGATGAAGTGACTAAGATACAGCAGGATTGGGTGAGTTCCTCCAGACTATTTTGTCTATTTTGGGGGAATCTATAAAACAAATAGGATTGCACAGAGCAATCCTGGCTGTGGATATTCAGGCTGGATCAGTGCCCAGATCAATCACTGCTGAGTAATGTTGACACAAAATGGCTTGTTGATCACAGCTAACACACACATTTTTGAAAAAGCCAGAAAGGCATTCTGACAAGTGCCATGAAGTTATTAATTAGATATTCAAATGAAACAATTATCTGTCAATTAAATATCACAGCCCCTTCAAACCAGATCAGATGGCTAAAATGGCACACAATTTTGTAACTGATGGTGCCAATATAATTAAATCATTAGGAAAAATTAAATATTAAATCCCATCGAGTAAGTAATTCTGTCAGTTTTTGCTAGATCAATACTTGTAATTATTTTCTTAAGAATTACCCAGGTTAAAGATCTCAATGAGCATTGTTTTCTATAAGAATTGTTATTATCTGGTCTTGGGAACCAAATAAACCAGGAAAGCACACCAATTCCCACATTGACATTCATTATAACTCATGGGAACAAAATTTTTTGGAGCTGTGAGGAAATTTGGAAATCTCTTCATAGTGATAGAATTTTCAAGTTGGGTGGAATTTGTTTCAGTCAAGACAGACTGATCCGCCCTGTACCAAGTTGCACTGTGTTGGATGTCAAATCTGAAGTAGGTATTTGATGACTGTTCAGGTACAGTTTTCAATTTAATGTACTATTTCCCATGCTCCACCAAGCAACAAATATTATTTTAAGCACTGTTACTATTTGAAACACAACTTTCATTCTTCTTTTTCTTGTTTTGATTTTAGCTCACTGCCTCTGAAACTAGCATCATTAACTGAGACAAAGTAGCCACAACAAATCATCCAATCCTGGGCACAGCTTAGAATGAGACAAATGTGGGTTGAAATATCTCATTGGTCTTATGAACAAAAGGAGCTAAGCATCCTCAGTTATCAGTAAGGAAGCAGTAATACCAATGCCAATGTGACCTTCAGGCATTTCCTCAATGGAGTCTGCTATGAGGTTTCCTCATGCTGTTCCAGTATCCACCATAGGGAAATCCAGAAGGACAGACCCTGTTGTCAAAAACCACATGTTTTAGAAGAAGAAAACAATATGGAAAACATAGGTCCAATCTTGCCTCACAACCTCTATTCCTCTTGCAGATCTCAATTAAGAACAATGTCTTCATCTCAGTTCTAGTAAGGATTTTTCTTTTAAATGGAAACCAGGGGACAGGAGTAGGATGAGCTTCCTGTCTGGAGAATGAGACTACAGGGTCAGCACCTGTGAGTAAGCATCTGGTTGAACTTCACATGTAGACACCTCATTCCCTCACCCTAGTCATGCCCTGCACTGAACCAGACTTCAAAGCACTTGATTCAACTTGGAGTCATTTGCTTATCATGGACAGTATTTGATTGAAGCCTACCTCTAGCTCTAGGTTATAATCTCCTTGAAAACAATATACTGAACTGGTTTCTTTATTCCTATCATTTGCACCCACACATTGGGACACTTAATAAACATCTCATGTATGAAGGAGTAAATCAATGAATGATAGAAGAATGTTGCTATGGTCTGAGCATTTGTGTTCTCTACAAATGCGTTTGTTCTCTTTACCCAAAAAGTGATCACATGAGGAGGTAGGGCTTCTGAAACGTGATCAGGTCGTGGAGTAGAGACCTCACAAGTGGTACTAATGTGTCTAGGAAAGAAGCTTGAGAGAACTTCCATCTCTTTCCCACCCTTTGAGGACAGAGTAGAAAGGTAGGGATGTGGGGACCTGGAAGAACTTTCTCATCAGATCCTCAATTTGCTGATTCCTTGATCTTGGATTTTCCAGTCTCCAAGACTCTGAAAAATAAATGTTTGCTGCTTATGAGCCACCCAAGCTACAGTATTTTGTTAGGGCATCCCAAGTGGGCTAAGACAAATGAAAAGGGAAGTAGACTCCAAAAGGCAGGGACCCAAACCCACCTAATGGGGTCAGAGAGACCCACTATGGAGAAGGTGGTCTGTGCCCAACTTCAAAGCCTTTCTTCACAAGTCATGATCTAAAGAGTAGGAATTTCTCTCACTGTAGTCACTGTTAACAGTGCAGAATCTCAAGTTCCTCCTAAATTTAAGACTTTCAAGTGATTCCTACTCATTAAAGTTAAGGAACCACTGATCTAAAGGACCCATGGTTTAGGTAGTTGATAGTTGGGAAAGGGCCACTTAGGGCAAAGGAATCAAAGGAAATGTGTGACAATTTGGAAACTTAAATTATAATAACAAGTAGAATATATTGTATGATTTCTATTTACATCTGGCCCTGGTAAATACAAATCATATGATATACTTCTTACATTTTATTTCATCTCTTCAATAAACTCTGGGGCTACTATTATCATTTCCATTTTATAGTTGAAAAAAATGAGGTGCAGAAAGATTGACATGTCATAAAACCTACAAGTGACAGATCAGTCTCTGACAGTTTGGATCTGCGTCCTGTGGTGTGATCTCTCTGCTCTGGTTCTTTCCTAGTGGGATGTGCTGGTCTGGCACACAGCAATCCTCATTACACCTACTCTCCCACTGACAGAGTCTGCTTGAAGAACTGTGTGTCTCTTTGTCAAATTCTGTAACATCTGCCTGCCACTCCTTCCCTTAAACACCTCTCATGATCTGAGATTCTCCAAGACAAAGAAATATGATTCTCCACTTACAAGAATGCCTCATATTCTTAACTCAGCACCTGTCTTAGTGCAAGACTACAAAGAGGCTGCCCGAAACTGGTGACACTGAAGTAAACTTGGCCAGACAAAGAAAAGGAAGAAGGATCATCTAAGAAAACACATTCAGGCAGAAACCAGTGTAGGGTGTGCAAGAAGCTTGTAATGAGATTCAATAGCAGAACTTGACCAGCAGAGTGATATGGTAAGAATGACAGCATTAGGGAGGAGCTCACATTTGAAAAATTATGGGGAGGGAGCCTGTGCTAGAATGGTGAGAGCAGGATGGAGCAGCACAGGAACAGGAAGTTAAGCCATCAGAGTTTCACACCAATGTTGAGTATGAGGGAGATGATTTTTGACTCCTGTAGGACACTGTGGTGGTGTCTAGCAGGTCCCTAGAGAGCTGGGCCTCATGCTTAGCAGAGAAGTCTGGATTGGAGATGATAGAGCTAAGAGTAAGCTGTGGACAGACACATGTTATGAACCAAGCAAGATGTGTAGTTGTCCAGGAAAATGCATGGCATGAGATAATCAGTAGTCATGTGGGATGGAAACTTACGGATTCGCAACACTAAAGAGTGAATTGAAGGGCAAATCTTGAAGACATCAGAGAAATAAGAGTATAGTAAAACCTAGGATTGTAACTTGTTCTACAAGTGTTTCATAAGACAAGTTAACATTTCTAATAAATTTTAATTTGATAAATGAGTGATGTCTTGCATTACGAGTAGTACATGATGCCAAATATTACATGATCACAACTGAACCAATGGTTCTCTTTCCCTGTCTCCCTGTCTCCATCTCTGTCTCTCTCTTCTGTCTCTGTCTCTGTCTCTGTCTCTCTCTCTGTGCAGGACTATGGGTGATCATTTCCCAAAGCAAGAGGTTATGGAGGAGATCTTGTCTATAGAGGAGGAGAAGAATTTAGGAAACAGTGCAATATTTTGTGGAAAAGCACAACCCAAGTAAGGCTATAGAAGTGTGAGTGATGAATCGGTTTAATGACAATGCAATGTTACTTTTTTTGTGAAATCTTCAAAAGAAGCCAAACTGGTGACACTGAAGTAAACTTCATGAAGTAAACCATGAAGGTTTTCAAAGCTAAGTGTAGGTTAACTTGTCTGTTGATTTTGTATTGTCTTTATTATTTTGTATACTTTTATATGAATATTATTGGGTTGTGGAATGAATCATCTGAGTTTTCATTGTTTCTTATGGAGAAATTTGCTTTGATAAACAAGTAAGTGTTTTGAGTTACAATCACTTTTCCAGAATGAATTATGCTCATAAATCAAGATTTTACTGTATATGTAACCACCATTTGACTGTTGCAGATTCAGTGGCAACTATGGGCCTGTTCCTGACTTAGGGAAGTTCACCATCCAGCAGGCAAAAAAGACAGGGAAGCCAAGAGCAGTGCAACAAAAGACAGTGCAAAACAAGGCAGGATAAATAGGCTGGTAATGAGCAATGCAGTTAGATAAGGTTGTTGGGAGATCCTTAAGATATGTATATTTGCATACAAAACCCTGTAGACATGAGGAAATTTTTGGGCTGAAGTCACTGAGAAAAATCTATAGCCAAAATAGGATAAGAATTTGTGGTTTCTATGTATTTAAGGAAATGTACTTATATAGTTTCAAAAATATCTCTCACTGTCCATTGGCACCATTCCTCTCTGGTCGAGATGGCTTGGCTTGGGCAGGCCCCAGGATCTGCATATGATGTCATTATTTACTTGGTAGGAGACAAGAGCAGTATCTTTGCCTCATGCACAGAAAAACAGAGACTATCCCATGAGCAATGAATGTCTAAATCCATGAACACACTCAAGTAGGGAGCCCACAACCAGTCAGCTGGGACGCCTTGCCCAAGGAATGCAGGGCTTTTGACCTTGAATTTAGAAGCTTGCTCACATTGATTTTGTTTCTTGAAATAATGGACAGTAGAACAATGAAGTAAATGGGCTAATACTCACTGAACTAAAAGCAGAAGACTTTTTCATAGCTAGTTTTGGACTTTATAAAGACTCTTAATTAACTGCTGGGTTCTAACACCTTAAGTCAGGCTTTAGTATTCTTTTTGGCAGGCTGCAGATAAACTGTAGTTAGGGTACAACCTAGTCTGTACACGTAGATTTTTAAGCTGCAGAAGACAGAAATCTAAGCAACTGTCCAGTTTTTGTGTTCAATAAAGTCCACCTGCTTTGTTCAAGCAGAGCAGCATTCTTTATAGGGAGCATCAAGAGTGAGTGGGAGGTGGGATCACTTTCTGCCCTCAGTTGTACCTACAAGCATATGAAGGGTAAGCATTCAAAAAAATGTGATGTGCAATGTAAGAAGTGATTTTGAGCCTCTGTAAAGCAGTAAGCTGAGCCACAACAGTGGAATTCACAGCTATATTGATGAAAATCAAAGAGGGAAGAGAGTGAGAAGATTATACCTGGGTTAGAATTTGGACCCAATTTTGTGTGACTGATCCACTTAATATTTTCAGAAATGAACAAATACCATGGATAATTCAGGTCTATAACTTTTTCTTTTACTTAAATGATTTGGATAATCACTTGAATTTTTCTTTGCATTATCTAATAACTTCTTTTGCATATGTATAGGAAGACTGCACAAAGCACATCATAGGATAATTTTTGGTATACTTCTGCCTGTACTGAAAAAGAAAAGTAATTCATCTCCTCTCTTCTAACAGGTTTCTCACTCTCTTTTGATGATGACTATGCTGTTAATGGTGGCTGTGGATAACAGAGAGATGATCAGGGAGAAAGTGTTGGTCATGGACATGTCATAGTCATTCATTTGAAAGTGTGGTATTCAAAGCTGTCTATGGGCCTGGCACTATTTTAGGTCCCAGGGACACAAAAGGGCACACAGCCCAGTGGACACATGAGAACATTGTGATATTGTTGGTATATGGGAACACAGTCTGTAGCAATGCACCAAGGAAAGAAACTTGAGCCTTGCATGGGGATGTGTTGTCTGGAACCCCAGGACAGCTCCTCAGTTTGTAGTCAGTGTCACTGTGAACAGAGTAACTGGGAGTTTCTGGAACTGCGTACCAGCCTGACTTTGCCCAGCATGAGGCAGACACTCTTTTGTGCCATGACTGTGGGCCACCTGTCTTGGATGCAATCAATTTGTGGTAAGGTGATGTTTAAATAACTGGCCTCTGAACCATTCCCCATGGCCCTTCACAGGCTCTTCACCAGGGAGGAAGATCCACACCCTTCTATTATTTTTTCTAGAGTCTGACCTTTCTTTTCATGTAACTCCTAAAAGAAATTTGCTGCAGCTTTCATGTTTCAAACTTTAAAGGACTGTAACAAAAAGAAGCTAACACTTACATTTGTGTAAAATATTTACTGAATGTTGAGCTCCACATGTATTCGAAAGATCAAGTGCAAACTTCCTAACCTCTGTGCTGGCGTCACAAACTCCCTCTCCAAATCCATCCAAGTATTAGCTCCATTACAACAATAATCTGATCTGTTTATTATACATCGGTGTCCCAGTGCTCGGACCCAAGAGGCTTTCAGCAAATATATAGTGAACAATTTATTCATTCTTACACTCTTACTAATGCAATCCTGAAATTTTTTAAATTTAATCTAATTTATATTTTCCCATCATTTCTAGCTGGAGTAGCCATGTGTCACAATTCTGGGACCAAAAATGTAGTAGGCACTGTGAGGCAGGAATCCAAGAAGAGGTCCTAAATGGGGAACAGATTCGGTTGACCTATGACACATTACCTTTTAACCTCTTGTCCTTTGCCCTTTTGCTTTTTTCTGCATGTAGTTTTATCATAATGACTGGTAGATGCAGGCCAGTGACTTTGAACTGACCTTGAAAAAAAGTCCCCCACCAACCAGGAATCTTCTTTATAACATCCCTGATAGATTGGTGTATATACAGTTTCCTCTTGAAGAATCTTCACCACAGGGAGTTCATAATTTTAAAAAGCAGCCCCATGAGTCATACAGCCTCACTATTTAGGAAGTCTTGAATCTCTCCTTCTATCATGGCTTTCTGCTGGCCCTTACTCCATCCCAGAGAAGACACACAATAACCAGTATCTTTGTTGTGGCAGTGTTGAGGACAGTTGCTATATTCCCTTTGCATTCTTTCTATCCTCAGGCCTTCCAGTGGTGTTTTTCTTGTCTTCTTTGTATTTTCTAAGTTATCATATATTAGTGTTTTTAAGCTGCATTTCTTATGCTCTGAGTTGATTATGCATCGCCTAATCCTTAGGTCTGTATTTTATAAATAATAATGTGTATGCAGCATGTAATCACCCAGGCACACAGACATACAAATGAAGGAAAACTTCTGAAATGATTACTTAAGTCAACTAGAAAACTAGCTGACACATGGCAAGGATGTGTTGTTTACAAAACAAAGTGCTTTTGCTTTTTGCTTTTGTGTGAAAATTTTATAGGGATATACACTTTAAATAGATATGGAAATCTAAAAAAATCACCAATATACAAGGAGACTTCAAAACATTAATGTGATTTATTTTCATATCTAGTTCATGTCTTCACTATATAGAACTTTGTCATTTTCTGCTTTGAGAAGTTTTGTTCTTCAAAGACATTTTGCAATTTGCAATACTACAACTTAGTCATATTAGGCAGGGAGTAGAGTAAAAGGGGTAGAAAACCAAAATAACTAATGGATGTACAAGGTTTTATTTTGTTAAAATGTGTGATCTAGCTTAATAAAATTTAAATTACAGGAATCCATTCAGAGTCCAATACACAGATATCAAAGAAATAAGCAAATGCACCTTACCTGTCAACATGTATTATAAACTCAATTTGTTTGTTAAGAAGCTAGTCATGTGGGGGAATCTGCTGAGAAAATGGCTTTCATTCTGATCAGGAGATCCCAAGGACTGTTCGGCATCTTCATAGTTAATTAATCTACTTTGCATTCTTCCTCTACCACACAGGGCTGACTACGAAAAATATTGCAGTAAGAAAAGCTGGCTTCAGAAGTGCTGGTTCATTGACCTGCCTTCTTAAAATAGTACTTCACAAACAAAACTCACATGATAAAATTTGAGTGTGTAAATCCAATTACATTTCCAGGGCAGATTATACTGGCTTCCTCTGCATCATAGTGGCTGGTGAATATAGCATTCCTGTATTCCAGTCAAAAGAAAATGCTGGGGAAGATAAGTACACGATCTGTTCTCTGGCTAAATGAGGTTCAAACCTATATGACAGAAACATTCTCCAACCTTCAATGCTACTGACAACCTTTAGTTTCTGTTACTTTAGTTTGAGGCCAGAAAAATACCAAGAGCTTGCTACACAATCAGTCTGTCAAGTGAAGTGATACATTGCTCAACTGTGTATTTTGGGTCTGCTGGTCTCGCAGAAAAATCAATATTGTGCCCCTTTGGTGGTGAAAGGAAAGGTTTGAGATAAATATTGCAAGTGTCTCTTATATTGAAAGAAACACATGTAGGATCAGCTCAAACAGACACACTTGTGAAATGAATAAATTAGCATCCTAAGAAATATTTAGACAACAGTGAAATGTCATATAAGATGATCATAGTAGTGTCCTGTGATTACATGCTGCTAGCAGCACTGAATTTGGGGTAAACTGTTTTTTTTCTTTTTTAACCTTTCCTTTTAATGCTTGGTTTCCCTTATTTTTGATGAGCTCTTAAAATGCCATCAATCATCAAAGTGTAAATATGACTAATGCATTTGTCCTACTTAGCATGGCATTGCAGCAGCTGCTTCAGAAGCAGAGGCCCCCCAGTCCTCCCAGTTCTAATCTAATTATATTCTGGCCCACTGATACGAGTCAGGTGATATTACCGAATATGACGGAAAGCAAATTTATAATTCAATCTGGTAAAGTGCACACCACACAATCAGTTTACAGCTTTCTCAAAATACACAAACACTGAACCTATTCCCAACTCCAGGGCAAGTTGTCTACAGGCCAGGGCTGAAGGGATTTAATTGATCTTTTCAACAGTCATTAAAAATATTCTTTACGGAACCCATTCTCTACCATCTCAGATATAAAGGGCAGAAAAAGAAATGAAGAGACAAGGAGAAAAAAGAAAGAATGAAAAAGACAGTCCTTAGTATTTTTCACAAGGAGGAGAGAATAATAACTCTATTTCCCGGCATTCAGTAGACTCTCTTGGGAAAGTTGACACTCAAATCTGTTTTTGAAAGGCATTTTTCTCAGACATGCTAGGATTTTGCAATTATCTTTTAAGCCTATATGAATTTGCTAAAGAAATATGCGGAAATAGAGCACTGAGGGTTTTGAGAAACACCATGACTAGTGAGGTGTATTAAACTGAGCTCTGCTGTAAGAATACTCATGTATTCTGGGGTGTTTACCTTGTTACCAACTACCAAATTAGAGTGATTTGTTACCTGCCATTTATCATACGTTAAGTAGCCACAATATTCCATTTATTTGATTTAACTACAAAGAGACTTGACTTAGATGAAAAATATATAATATCATACACTTATGTCT
>RJWT010054900.1:0-10220 GCA_004365215.1 Cuniculus paca
GAGAGAGAACATTAGAACATTTAAGGTGTACTCTCAGCAAATTTCAAGTATACAATGCAGTGTTATTGTATTCACTGTGGCCGTTAATGAGGACTTGTCAACCTCCTTGGACTAAGAAAAGCCTATAGATCAGTAAAGCACACTCCAGAGTGTATCTGGGTGGGTTGTGGCCTTGGGTCCTTTCCCCTGCCCTGCTTCCTGGACATCACGAACTAAGCAGCTTTCCTCCACCATGACATGCCTGTCTTGGAGCCAGAAGACCACGGACTGAATTTCCCCTCCATTCTTTTCTCTGCTTCAGAATTCAACATTTTGAGATTCTACATAGAAATGAGCTAATACAATAGTATTTGTCTTTATGTGCCTGCCTTATTTCACTCAGCATTATGTCCTCTAAGTTTGTTCATGTTAACACAATAAGACTGCCTTCTTTTTAATGATGAATAATATTCTACCATATACTTGTACCTTCATATCCCATTTTATTTATTCCCTCATTGACTCATGAGCACTTAGATTGATCCCATAGCTTAGCTACTGTAAATAATACTACAACGAACACTGGCGTGAAGATATCTCTTGAAATACTGATTTCAAATCCTTAGAGTACATACCAATGTATGAGATTGTCAGATCATATGATAGTTCTTGTTTTTCCTTTTTAAAAGAATCTCCATGCTGTTTTCCATGATGGTTGTACCAATTTACATCTCCACCAACAGAATATAAGAGTTTCCTTTACTTCATATCCTTATCAATTTTAATTATCTTTTGTCTTTTTCATAATGGCCATTCCTATTAGAGTGACATGATAATTCATTATAGCTTTGATTTGCACATCCTTGAGGATTAGTAGTATTGAACGCATTTTTATATACCTGTTGGACAATTTGTGCATCATCTTTGGTAAAAATGTCTATTCACGTCCTTTGTCCATTTTAAAACCAGGTTATTTATTATTTAGCTATTGAGTAACTGGAATTCTTTATGTATTTTGGATATATTCAAAGATATTTTTGATAATGTGCTAATCTTATCAGATGTATGATTTCCAAATACTATCTCCTGTTCTGCTAGTTAATTGTCACTTTTCTGTGCAGAGCATTTTCATTTGATGCAATACCATTGGTCCATTTTTACTTTTGTTATTTTTGCTTTTGGGGTCATATAAAAAGTCACCCAGAGCAATGCCAAGAGGTTTTTTTTTTTCCTCTTCATCTTCTTCCAGTAGTTTGCTTTCTTATGTTTAAATTTTTTATCTATTTTAAGTTGGTTTTTGTATACTGTACAAAATAAGGGTCCAGTTTTATTCTGTGAATGAATAGTTTTCTCAACATTTTTTATTAAAGAATTTTTTTTCTATTGTGTTCTTGGTGCTTTCATTGAAGATTGGTTGGCCATAAATGTATGACTTTGTTCTCTAGCTGATTGTTCCATTGCATTGTTGTCTGAGTTTTCATGTATCACACTGTCTTGATTAAAATAATTTTGTGGCCTATTTTGGAATCAGGTGGTACAATGGCTTCAGGTTTGTTCTTTTTAATCAAGATTTCTGCAGCTAGTCAAAGTCTTTTGTGCTTCCATTCAAAAGGTTAGCATTTATTTTACTATTTCTATGAGAAATGACACTGGAATTTTGATAGAAATACTGACTGTAGGTTGCTTTGCATATATTGATATTTTTACACTAATTCATGAATGTTGAATATCTTTACACTTACTATTATCTTTAATTACTTTTCAGTTTTAATGTTTGAGTGTAGAGATATTGTAGCTCTTTGATTTGATTTATTCCTAAGTATTTTTTAGACTTAATGTACCTAATAGAGTTATTTTATTTTCTTACTCAAAATGTTCCAATAGTTCATTGTTTGTACTAACATGGCTTAATTTTGCATGTTGGTTTTTATCCTGCAGCTTCATTGATTTGTCTGTTAGTTCTAATACTTTTTTGGTTGAGTCTTCAGAATTTTCTGTATATATGATGACATTATCAGCAAATAGGAACCATTTTACTTTCTTTCTGATGCTTTTTAACTTATTTTTCTTGCTTAGTCCTCTGGATAGGACTTTCAGTGATACCCTGAATAGAAATTAGAACATCCTTGTGTTCTCTCTGATTTAGAGAAAAAGCTTTTTCTGAATATAATTGTGAGTTTGACATATATTGCCTTAATTGCCTTGAAATATATTCCTTTTATAACTAACTCCTGGAGAGTTTTTTTACATGGAAAGGCACTGAATTTTGAAAAGTTTTTCCAATCCTATCGAGATGATAATATTTTTATCCTTCATTCTGTTAATACTCTGCATCACACTTGTTGATATACATGTACTGAACCATCCTTGTAACCCAGCCATAAATCCTATTTGATCATGCTGAATGATACCTTTAATGCATCGATGAGCTAAGTCTGTTTTGCTGAAGATTTTTGTATTTGTGTTCATTAATGATGTGGGCCTGGAATTTTCTTTTCTTGTCTTATCCTAATGTACATTTTGATCGGGGTAATTCTGGCCTCATAAATGAATTTGGAAGTATTTTCTTGTTTTCAATTTCCAGGAATATTTAAGCATGACTGGCTTAATTCTTCTTGGAATGTTTAGTAAATGTCAGCAATGAAACCATTAAGTCGTAACCTTTGTTTTCAGTGAGATTATAAAATTATTGTTCCAATGCTCGTTTTCATTATTGGCCTTTTCATATTTTGTATTTCTTCATTATTCATGTCTAGTAGATTTTGTGGGCCCAGAAATTCATTATTCTGTTTCTATCATATGATTTGTTGGCATATACTTATTCATATGTGTTAACATATTTCTGTGGTATCAGTTGTTATATCTTGTTCATTTCTAATTTTATTTACTACATCATTTCTCTTTTTTCTTAATCCAGATAAAAGTTTTTTTTAATGTTGTTTATCTTTAAAAATAAAAAACCAACACTCAGTTTCATTAATCTTCCCTACCATCGATCTAGTCTCTATTTCATTTATTTCTGCTGTGATCTGCATTATTTCCTTCCATTTATTAAATTTGATTTTTTTTCCCCTCTAGCTCTTCAGGTACAAAGTTAGACTGTTAATTTGAGATGTTTCTTTTTCCCTTATGTAGGCACCTATCAGTATATAGTTTCTGTTTAGAATTTCTTTTGCCTCATCCTTTCACTTTGGTACATTGTTTTTCCATTTTAACTTGTCTCAAAATATTTTTTTACTTTCTCCTGCATTCTCCTTTGAACACTTTTTTTTTCAGTACAGGGGATCAAGTTCACAATCTCACACTTGCCAGGCAAGCACTTGTACTGCTGAACTAAATCCCTGGCCCTTCTTCCTTAAACAATTTGTTGCTTAGAAGCATGTTGCTAAATTTACAAATATTTATGCATAGTTCTGATTTTGCTCCTGTTAATTTCTAGTTTCATACCATTGTGGTCATGCTGGCTCAGATTTTGCATAACTGTTGTTCAATATCACAATCAGAAAATCAACACTGATGCAATCTATTAACTTTATGCAGATTCCAATCATTGTATGTACATGCCTTTGTGTATGTCTATTTTTTTTCCCATGAATTTGTATCACATGTGTCTACTCATGTGATCCTTGTTAAGCCAAGGTGCTGAAGACTTCTGTCACTACAACACCTGATGCTAGGCTTTTTAGTGACTGAGATTTCCCTTCTCACCACCTCCAGACTCCCTCAGACCTGGAAAGCACTAATTTGCTCTCCATCTCTATAATTTTGTCACATGTATAGAAATGGAATTGTATAGCACATAAGCTGAGCTTTCGGGGTGTCCTTGTTTTGTTTTGTTCTGTTTTGTTTTGTTTTGTTTTGTTTTGTTAGTATGATGGCCTTGAGATTCACCTGTTACTGTATCCCATTCAGTCGAATATTATTTTGTGGAATGAATGTATCACATATTATTTAACCCATTCCTATTTTAAAAGTCTTTAACTTCATGAATTCTGTTCTCTGTCATCTGCATTTGAACATTAAGCTTATCTACCAAGTTTGAGATTGCACTTTTATAGTTTTCAGTTTAATAATTTCTAGTTGATTCTTTTTAATACGTTCCATGGATTTTTTATTTTTTCCATATTTTTCACTTTTTAAAGAAGATGCATGGTTGATTGCTTGTTTGAGGTGTTTTCATTATGGATGCTTTCAAAACTTTTCAGATAATTCCAGCTACGATTTATCTTCGTGGTGGTGCCTGCCTGCTATTTGTCATTTTTCATTTAAGTTGTGATTTTCCTGCTTATCAGTAAGACGAGTGATTTTTTTTTTTACTGTAACTTAGATATTTTGGACATTACATTATGAGACTTCGGGTATTATTTAATCTTCTTTCTGTGGCAGGCGGCCCCTCCCTCTGTTGAATTGTAGCTCTGGGTGCCTGACTACCTCTGCCCTGCTCTGCCTAGGCCCTGTCAACATCACCCTAACAAAAGTGGAGCCCTGATGCCTACCGTCTTGCTGCAGACAAATTCTGACCCCTCTACTCCATAACATCTACTGGCTGAAACTTGGATCCCACCTGGTTACCTCCAAACAGGGCTCCCTGGCACCAGTAGGGAGGAGCAGAGGAAGCCGCCAATGAATCCTCTTTTCCACAACTACTCCATTCTACCTCCTTGATTCAGTTTGGGCTGAAGTTCAGCATCCGGATTGGACCCCCAGCATCAGGAAATACTAAGCGGTCTACCAGTTAGCCTTGCTTTGAGCTGCCGTACTCAGGGCTTATTGCTGGCTGGGCGCGGAAGCTCCGCTCTACACTGGGCTCTCCTAATACTTCGTTGTGAGAAACCGAATATAGACGGGCATGACTCCCAGTGCCTTGTGTGGTCTCAGTGTGACCGGGCAGGGATGGTTGCTCAGCTTGCCATTGGGCCCCAGAGACACGGCCTGGGCGGGAGGTGTCATCGCAGCGCCATCCACTTTCATGTGGGAGATCAGAGAATCTTTTGTACCGGGAATCAAGCTTAGAACCTCATGCGTGCTGTGCTGCTGAGCTATATTCCCGGCCTCCTCAGCCGAAATCTTGCAGGGAATGGTCGTTTCTCTGTTGGTGTTTGGTTAGAATAAGCCGACTAGTGGCAAAAGAGTATTTTCAGAGGCTTTCTGTGGTTGTTTGTTGTGATATGTTCATGGTTTTTAGTCATAAAACCAGAGTCTAGGAGTAATAGGGCTACTTTACCATGGCCAAAACAAGAAATCTTTTGTGGCTTTTTAAACTGACCAAGACCTCTAGTACTATGTATAAAACCAAGCAAGATAGTTTCCACTTGTGCTTTAGTCTTGGATAAGAGGAAATATTTAATATGCCATGGTGTGATATTATAAATATAAACCTTTGAGTACATCTTTTTGTCTGATTAATGACATATCTTTGAACAGTATTCTTAGTTTGTGGAGAATTTTTAGAAAGAAAAAGCATTGGTTTTTTTTCCAGTAATTTTTCTGCCTGTATTGACAGAAACATAAGAGCTTCCTTTGTTGTTTTTTTTTTCTTAAGGATAGGAGTTACATTGATTGGTTTTTTAAATGTTGAATTAACTTTGTATTGTTAGAATGCAACATACTTCCCTATGATGTGTTATACTTTTAACATGTTTTTAAATTTTATATTCAAGTATTTCACTGAGGATTTTTGCTTTTATGATTATGAGAGCGATTAACTTGTTAAATTGATTCATCAGATTCTTAATTTTATATCCATTTTTATAAATTTTCTTCCTTTGAATCCAATTCCTTTCATATGCTTACTAGTTCTCTTCTGAATTGTTCAACTTCATACAATAACATAGATAAATTATAAATCCAACACTGAGAAACCTTGTTGTGTTTATTTGCTCTTTCTTTTCGATTTCGTTTGCATAGGCTGTAGGTTTGGTTATTGTAACAGACATTATATTTGAAATTGTGATGTAGAAATAATTTGAAGGTTGGAATAATGCTCTTGTCCTTCAGAAAGGAATCGTATTTACTACTACTGAGTATCCAGAGGTGCTCACAGTCTGAGATTCTGTTATTTCCCAGGAATTGAGAGTATTTGGAGGGCTTTGTTTGTCTTCTTTGGTTGTTTATGTTTTTGTAGTCTTAGAGCCACTTGGAGGAAGGAGGTTGAGATCCATTTCCAGTTCACTCTTTTTCTAGGCGGCTGTCATTTCACTTTCTAACCCAGAGTTTTGAGGTTAACTGAACTTTATGTTTTTTGAAACCTGGAATCCAAAGGTGTTTTCCACTACCCCAGGATACAATTACAAGATTGTCAGACTCTCAACATGTCAGAAACCACCAGGAGAACAGATGCCTCCAATGCTGCTTAAGCTCTTTGAATGACCACCTTCTTTTGGGTATAATCTCAATGAAATACTATTCATATTACTAGTGTTCAAGGATATCTCTGTTGTCTTTGCACAGTTATCTAGGTATCTATCATCCATCATCTGTCTGCCTACCTAACTAGGTAGCTAGCCAGGTATTCTCATAGAGAGATTGATCCAAATTATTTAATTTGATATTATTAAAATAGAAAGTGCAATTTTTCCACTTAGGTTCAAGTGGCTAGAGATTCTTTGAATACTGAAATGGTAGTCATTAATTTTTTCTGCTTACTTATTTTTGTTATAAGGAATGCGTTACATGTGCTTTTAGAAAAAAATATTTAAAGCTATAAATTACAAATTACCAGGATAAAAGAGTTCCTATTTCATAGTATTTCATACAAAAAGTCAAGGAAGAAAATATAACAAGCAAGTCACAGAACCCATAGTAATTGCAAGCAATATAAAGCCAACCCGGTTTTTCCTGATTCCCTGCATTCTCTGCACCATCCGGGGAGTTCTTGGTTTAATGAAGCAATATCGTTCTCAGTGTGCCATTACTAATGTATGATGTATTTAAAAGAAAGTAGAATGGTGATGAATTTCCAGTTATACTGTGGTAGAGTTAGAGAAACAGGCAATGGTGAACTGAGATAAGATATAATTTAGAGGAGACATCACTATCTTCCAATATTTGAAAAATCCCTTATATTCCAGAGACTCTTAATTTAATGCATGTGATTTTAAAGGTAGAAAAATAAAAAGGTAAATCAAAATAGGAAAGGAGTTTTTTCCAAACAGTCGAACAGTAATGTGGAGAGCCTAGAAACATAAAATACTAGCTACCATAAAAAGTGCTAAACCAAAGGGTGCATAACTACTTCGTGAGTTTCCCCTAAATGACTGAATCTATTCCAATGCTAGAGACTTATAAAACTATATTTCATAAAGTTTCCCTGGAAGAAGTATTTTGGATACCTTTTAGAAGAAACAGTTCAGAAGGAAAGAGATTTTAGAAGAGAGAGAATTTAGGATGAAATAATGCAGGCAATCTTAACCCTAAATTAGGGGAACTAACAACTGGGAAGGCAGGACAATGGGACCACAAGACTCTCTGCAAAAGGAACAAATGACTTACTGATTTTCCATGTCTGGAAGATGCAATAGAAGGGAGGCCTCAAAAAAAAAAAAAAAAGACCTTTTTATTGTTGTGCCTCAGTGTGAGAGAAAATGTTGGATTATGTGGGATGGTACTCAGGAAAACTTACATTATAAATTATTACACTTCAAAATAACTATGATTGCACAAGTTTTATGTAAAATTTTACTTTCTGATTTCTAGAACTACATTTTCCTGAGATGCATTCATTTCTTCTATAAAATTTTCTACCTTTATAATACGTCCTGCTGAAAAATCGCAGTGACCCATGTGTGAATAATAAAAATTTTTCATTATTTCTGCCTAATTCAATTTTTAGCTTTCCCAATTTAAGGGAAGTTCAGCCTCATTATCCACCTCAGAAAGGTAGATTATTGCTAGTACAATGGTATTACTTTAATACGGAATATCTAAAATTGGTACAATACATTCCACACCTGGTAAAATAGTTATTTTTTTCAGATGCCTACTATTTTCATGATGCTGTACAAGAATCTTAATTATTCCAAGAAACAAGATCACAAAGTTCATGATTCCCACGGTGAATCTTTATGTTGTGGGGCTAGGCGCAGCAAGGGTCCCCCCAAGATGCTCATATCTCAATTTCTATCACCTGTGAAGGTGCTATTTACACTCTAAAAGTGAGTTTGTGCACATGATTAAATTAAGGACATGGGTGTATAGAGGTTGTCCTGGTTCAATGCAATCACACGAGTCCTTAAAATATGAAGATCTTTTTCCATCTGGAGTCAGGGAGGGACACAGCACAGAGTGATGGTTTTGGAGATGGAGGAATGAGGTTGAGATCCAGGAATAAGGAAGAGATTCTTTTCCTAAGCCTCCAGAAGATACCAGCCCTTCTGGTGCCTCGATTTCCACTCCATATTACACTTCCGATCTACAGAGTTGTAAAATGATGAACCTGTATTGTTTTGAGCCACTAAAGTTTATAGCTATAGCAGTCATGGAAAGCAAATCCAGTTGTGTTGATGTATTTCCATATTGATCTCAAGTGCTACGGTTTAAAGTTTCCTCTGCTCAGAGTGGGGCTTTGTAAAGCTGAGTGGTCGTGGGGACACTGTGCTCATCGGTGCCTGAGAGTTCAGTGACTGAGTGTGCTCTTAGGAGGTGAGGTCTGGTCAGAAGAGATGGGGTACAGGGTTGTACCTCCTTCTTTATCTCCCTCTCTCTGCTCCCTGCACAGGTGATGCAAGCAGCTCTGCTCTGCCCAGGTCCTTCACCATGCCATTTTCTGTGTTTAAACTGGCCATCCATGGACTAAAAGTTATGAAAATGAGCCAAAATAAACCTCTCATCCTTTGCATTGCAGGTGTCAAGAATTTTGTTCCAGCAATGAGAAAAGTGACCAAGATAAGAAATAGGAACTTTTTTCCACTCATGAGTTTTGACTGTAGGCAGAAATAAAGGAAGCACAATGACTATGGAATTAAACAAGAAAGTTTTGTTTTTCATACATAACAAAGAGTCAGAGTTAGGCCGCCCAGGACAGGGGCTGCTGCTCACAGGGATCTCCTGACCACTCCTCTCAGTTCCCTGCACTGCCATTCTTAGCAGGTGACTTTCATTCTCTACAGGATGACTGCTGGTGCCCTTGGCATCACACCCTCACCCCGGGATGCAAGTGTGGGAGAGACAGGTGGGCACACACCAAAGTGACAGCTTTGCAAAGCTTCTGCTTAGCACCTGCTTGGTTGGTTCAAATTTGATGTCATGACCTGGACAAGATCTCCTGGCCACCCTACTTGTAAGATGGCGCAGAAGTTGATATTCTTAGCCCACTGCACTTCTGCCGGAGACTGATGTGGGATTCCGTAAGGAACAAGGAGGGCGGGTTGGAGGTGGTCAGTAGTGTCCTACCTGCACGGATGAACGTGCGAGCAAGTGCAGGTGCTGGCTGCAAGGAAAGTGAAGCCTGTACTGTGAGAAGATTGTGAGCGCACAGTGTGAAAGATGGGAGGGCAGGATGATCATTGAGAGCCAGGATGACAAGAATTAGAAAGCAGAGAGCTGGGCCCTGTGGCACAGGCCTGAAATCCCCACAATCCCTGCATCCTGAGGCTGATCCTGGAGGAGCAGAAGTTCTAGCCCAGCCTCTTTATCAAATTTAGTGAGACCCTGTCTCCAAAAAGGGGAGTGGGGCTGAGAATGTAGCTAAATGCAAAGGCTCTAGGTTCAATCCTCTATACCACCTCCCCCCAAAAGTGATAAAAGGGGCCTGTGGTTAATAGGAAAATGGAGACCACATCATAAAGTGAAATAAGTCTGACATAGTTAAATATTCCATTGTTTCTCTGATATATGAATCTTAAATATAAATAAAGTAAATAAAGAGCAAAATAAAGGTGGACATTTTGGATTAGAGGGAGGGAATAAGCCATAAAGGAGGAGGAAAAGGCGGGGGAATAAAACAGTATTATTGATATATAGGTATATCTTCTAAAACAATTGTAAATTACATTAATTGCAAAAGGACACAGAGAAAAAATCATATATACACACAAAAAGGATGTAGACATAAAAAAAAAGATTACTTTATCAGCATATTAGTCTCTTGTGACTGACTTTTTTTCCCTCCTCTCCATTCATTCGTTCTGGTCTTTTATCATAGAAATTCTTCAAAACTTGAGATGAGTTCTCCTTGCATTCTTTAATGGCAGTCTATGAAACTCTTCAACAGCAATTTTAAACACCTGTACTTCAGTGTTTAG
>RJWT010054901.1:0-10230 GCA_004365215.1 Cuniculus paca
CAAAATATTGATAAGAATGTGGACGGTAAGAGCTAGGAGATTTCAGCTTTCAGAAGATTTCAGTTGGGAACAAGAGAACACATCGCTGACAGTTGGATTAGAGATCATATATCTTACATTGTGGCAAAAAAGTTGTCAGCATATTGCCCATCTTCTAAGATTTTTGTGGAAGGCTGAAATTAAGAGTGATAGACTAATGTATTTGGTAGAGGAAATTTCATGGTAGCCTAATATTCAGTCTGTGATGTGGATATTGCAGGCTTCTTTTAGGCATATTTACAATGAGAATAAGTGGTGAAAAGCAGAGCAGAACAATTTGAAAAATTTAAATGTTAGTCCAGATAAAACCACATTTAAATTTAGGCCAGAACAAGGTATGGTTGCTGAAGAGGTGAGCATCATTGAAAAGAAAACAAGAAATTCATACAGGGACAAGAAGAAAGATGAATTGAGGGCATTTCAGACACTGGCAAGACTCCAACAAACATGCTCAAGGATGCAAAAGGATAAACTTTTCCTGTGAAGAAAAAAGACCCTGGGACCCCTGGTTGAGAAGGTCCACCTAAGAAACTGGTTCCCCTGGATTCACTTCACTGTGCTCAGTCATCCAACACTCCGAGACTGCTGCCACCACGAACCATAGAGGACTGACCACTCTTTCCACTGACAGCAGAACTTTGTGTCATGTATATGATGCTTGTTTTACTTATGGGACCCAAGAGTTGTGGGCTGAAGGGAACTTCAACTCAGATTTTAAGTTGGGTTAGTTGTAGAGTTCCTGACAAATGAAGTTTTGGAAATAAAACTGAGGGATCAGTGGTTACATGAAGGAATTGAAGATGTCATGAATGAGACATGTCTACCAAGGAAAGCTATATAGGTAGCAAGAGCCAAGCCAAAAGATACTATGTGGGTTGCAGCCAACAAGGCTATAGGAATGGAGTCTTTTAGGTAATCTTAAGCTCATATTTTACCACCATGTTCCCTGGACACCAGATATAGATCTATAAGACTTAATATTTGTCCTTGCTTTGGTCCAATTCTTTTCTATTCCCTATTAATCTCTTTTGGGATGGGAATATTTACTCTGTGCCATTGTACCTTGAGATTACATAACTTGATTTTGATTTTTACAGCAGTTTATAGCTAAGAATTTGCTTTGAGTCTCAGAAGAAACCATCAAGACTTTAAGAAAGGGATTATCATGTTTTTGATTGTATGCAGAATAGATGTAAGAGGTTAGGTATAGTTATTAACTTGATACTGTGCTTATATGAAGATATGCTTTGGTATCAGGTTGATAATGGGTAAAATGTGATCTATAAACTTGATTGCCTCAAATTTATTTGCTTGCCAGTCACTGATGGGGCAGACTTCTGAAAGTGTCTTGGGAGAGTCAAAAAAGTGTGATTTGGAGGTATGATTTAGAGGTGTGATCTTTTATTTTTTTCTGTCTGGAACTCTTCCCTGTTTTGCTTTCTGGCATATGCATCACTACTCTTTTATTCCTCTCTGCTATGACATTTTGTCCTTGAACACAACCAATCATGAACTGAATCTTCTGAAACCATCAGTCATTTTAAATCTCTCTTCTTTTCAGTGCGCTATCATGTTTTGTGTCTCAACAATGGGAAAGCTAATAGTTAAAATGAAAAACATATAGTAATAAAATATTGGACAATGAGAGCATATAATTTGAGGGATAATTACAGCTAAATTTGTCATAAGATTTAATTTTCAGTGAGAAATCAAAATTGTTTGATTTAGACTTTATTAACTTTTGTGTTGATATTTGAAGGACAACAAGAAAAAAAGAATAAAATAAATATATAGTTTTAAAATGGTTTCAAAAGGAGAAAATAAGTAAATAAAGAAGGAAAAAAAAGGAATGACATTTAATATGGAAACAAGTACTTCAAATGTATCAATGATCATAAGAAATACAAACAGACTATACTTGCCATTCAAAGTATAGAAATTATCAGGCCAGAGTAAATGTTAGTCACGTGATGCCTATCAGAAACATATCTAAGGCTTAAGCATAGAAAAAAGATAAGGCAGTCAAGTTTAGTCCCTATCCATGCAGTAATGAAAGGTGCTGGTATCTCTGTGATACTACTATCTAAAATATAAGGCAAAGAGAATCACTGCTTAGAAAAGTTTAAATTTATCATAAAAATATAAAAGTTGTAAGTATGTTCATATAAGTGAAAAAGCCTCAAAAGTATAAAGGAAAACAGAGGGAGAAATACTATATTCCAACATACTATAATTGAGGGACATTTCATCAACTAATTATAAATGAAGAAGGGAAAAATATCACCAAGGGCATGGAAGTCTTGAGCAGCCTAGCTGTTGTTTCACCTGCTATAGAAACATAGAACTTATCTTGATGTATTTGATTTTTCATATTCGTTGGAATAATAAGGAATGTAAAACTTCTTAATTAAAAACAAACACATAGACAAACCAATTATAATACTTGGTACTATGCCTGTCCATGAATCAAGGCTGTGAGAGTGGGGTTGAAGACATCATGTTCTCTAGTCACAGAGCAACTAAGTTAAAAGTTATTATAAATTAACCAGTACAACCATATATTCAGAAACAAAAATATAAAAAATAAATCAAGAATCTAAAAAGAATAATGAAAACTTTAAACAACCTTAGAACTAATGAAAATGTAAGCATCACTTATAAAATTTGGTGGAATCAGAAAAAGTGAAGCTTCAAAGAAAATTTATTGTCTAAAAGATATTATACAATAGTAAAGAACAGAAGTCAAAAGTTAATTAAGATATGTCATGTGCAAGAATTTATACAATAGTAAAGAACACAAGTCAAAAGTTAATTAAGGTATATCATGTACAAGAATTTAATAACCTCAATGAATGTAAACATCATATGTCATAAACATAAGCTAATAATAATAATAGTGATAATAGTAATAAGAAGAATAAAAATGGGGAAAGCAGATTTAGAGGTGTAGTGAGAGAGGTGGGTGGGAAGGGGAAAGGAACTAAAAAAAGAAATGAACTATATAATGCATACATACCCACTCCCCAAGATGAATGTGATCATCATGTACTGCAAACATATACTAATAAAAGAAATAAACAACAACAACCAAAAAGAAAATCAGTGATACACATGTCTTACTCTAAACACTTAAAATATATAAAAAAACCTAAAGGAAAGAGTAGATAATTGTGGAGATAATAGACCAGATTCTAATATTCAGAAGCGATTTCCTAAAGAACTAAATAATCACACAAAATTTTGATGAAATTGAAAGAGGAGAGAGAACAATGAAATATAAATCCTTAGAAATGGTAAATAAATTAAGTATGAATGAAGCATCCTTTTAAAACTTTGGACAACACAAAGATACCTACTATTATCACTCTATTGCTTTTAATGTTGCCTTGGGCATGATAGTGCAATAAAAATAAATAAAAGCATAAGAACTTGAGAAGCAGAACTAAAACTGTCATCCTTTGAAAATGATTTGGTTGTATACATAAAACAACCAAAAGGCTACACAGACAAGCATCTGGGCATGATACAATTTAGCAAGATTTTTAACCATACAAAAGTCAATTCAATTTCTACAAGTAATAAACATTTAGAAAAATCAATTTTAAGGAAAACATACCATTTATAATGACAACATAAACCACAAACTGCCTTACGAATTGTCTTAGTCTATTATTGCTGTAACAAAATACTGAGTGATTTAAAATAATAAAATTTTATTTCTCACAGGAGACGGAGACGTCCAAGAGCAAACAGTAGACAGATTCAGTCTTCATTAAGGACTCCCTTTCTGCTTCCAAGATGGCACCTCACATAGAAAAGGGGGTAAATGGGACTCAAGGGTTTTTCAGGAACCTTTAAAATCCCATTCATCAGAGTGGAATCATTATGACTTAATCACTTCCCAAGGGCCCTACCTCTTTATACTAAAACATTGGCTGTTTAGTTTCAATTTATGAATTTAGGAGGCACCAGTATTCAAACCATAGTAGGAATTAATCCAGCAGATATTCACAAAACTTCTACACAGAAAGTATAAACTATAAAGGGATATTAAAATAGCTTAATAAATATAAAGCTAGGAGAATATAGAATAAGAAGGAACAAGAAGTGATATGAGAAATAGGAGGGTCATGATTAGGAAAAATGAACAATCTTATGAACACTGAGTCCCTTGAAAATGTTTCAATAGAATTCTGATGAAAGTTCTAATGGGGGTGTGTGTGTGTGTGTTTGCTAAATTTGACAGACACATTCTAATATTGATATGAAAGAATCAAAGACCTATAGCTAGGATAAACTTGCTGTTTGTAATGTAAGGAAGTAGTTAGAGGAGATCTGAATTAGGAGAATTTTCTGATTGTTTAATGAAGTCATTATTTATGACATTTTCCAGATATAGCAATGCAAAAATTATTTTCTAAGTATACGAATGTAACTGAAGTTTTAATTTTTCTGTCTGATCAAACATCGAAGACAAAAAATAAATTCTAATGAACAAAATATTTATTATACTTTATTTTTTATTTTTGATGTTTATAAACTGAGATGAATTATAATTGTTAATTTATAACCTGCTGTTGTTACTCTCTTTTCTTATTTTTTTTTCTTATAAGAAAAAAAACTTCTGAACCAATTACTCAGTCTAATAACTAGAAACTTATCCATTTGAAAGCATAATTTTTGGAGTAGGTTTTGCATCAGTTGCTTCTTCAGTGCTCCTCATCAGGAGAGACTTAGTGAGAGTTTTCCTTTGTGGCACCTGCACTGCTTGTGATCCCTTTGAGACTGTCAGCTACAGATTGCTACCAGCCTCTAACATAGCTGAAGGATGAAGCTGTGACCAAAGTCGATTCAATCAGATTTTCTTTAGCAGGGATCTGAAGCTGAAAAGAGTCCTCTAAGGACAGAAAGCTATCCTGACGGCGAGCTTCCAAAGCGCTTGCTCATTAGTTCTCCTTAGTGAAGTTTCAGATGGGATAGGGAACCTGCCTTCTGAAGGCATGGGTGCTGTATTGTTTCTTAGAATTGGTGAAAACTCAATAGCCTTCTAAAAATCAAATTATTTTGTTAGAGTTAGTGTGAAACAAGTTCAACTGTTTGCTTGTTACTACCAAGAATTATAGCAACTACTCTCTCTATTGAATTCAGTTGTCTATATGATTAATGACTCGGCTTCACAGATCTGTGCATATCTGAAATCTAAGTCCAGGCTTACCAAATGTAGTTACTGTGCTAACAACATACTATACCCTAAGGAAAACTCCATGCTACTGAAAAGTTAACCTGTCCAACTGGAATAAATGAACAACTTTTCAATTTTCTTTGAAAATTTATCAGAAAATAAGATAAAAGATACCAGAAAAAGACATGATTTCTCTAAAAGAAAAACAAATTATCTACTCACTTATGCCGTATTAGTCCATTTCTACTTCTTAGGTAAAGGTTTGAGACGTGTTCCATGAGGGTTCAGGTTCTCTGGGCTCCATATATGATTTACTTATTTATTTTTTCTTATGAGAGACAGATGGGAATAACAGACTGTTGCATGGTCTACTAAAATGAAATGTGTTTCCCCTCCTTCCACGCACAGACTACCTGCCTCCAGCAAGGGGGGAGACCAAGCTGAATCTCAAACGGTACTTGAAAAATGCTCTTCACTGAGAAGTCATTCTTATTTGTAAGCCTCTGTAGAATGATAGGGAGAGACCAACTCTAGAAATGGTGAGCAATGCAACTAGATGTCATGAGCATGAACAATTTTTGCAGTGACTCAGTTAATGAGTGATGTCAAAATTAGAACGTCTCCTTGCCATTCATTTAACTGGAAAACAGGTTGACTTTTTTTTTTTCCCTAACATCTGTTTTGGAATCTTGGGCTGACAAAACAATTTAGGAAACCTACCTTCAGTAGAAAATGGACAATGGTGTGTTTGGTACATGTGAATAAACAAATGATAACAAATCTCTTCAACTATATCCATTCAAATCAGGACCTTCACTTGTTAGGTATAAACTCATTTATTTTATCAGCATCCTTCAAGTGTTTCTTTATGTTGTTTTAAGAAAATTCCTAAAGATTTGTCTTAAAATCTGGAAATGCTTACTGCATCTTTGCCTCACCCATACTTCTAGGCATATACAAAGGAGAAATCAAGTTACTTTGCTCTAGAATAAAGTTACTGAGGCCAGGCCGACTCCTTTCAGTAAACCTTCAATATAATCAAAAGATAGCATTGTATTAAAATCATCGACCCAGTTTTGTTAATTTGTTAGAAATGGACTTACTTGTTTTAGACTCCCGAATTTTTCTCATTTCTGATAAATTCTATGGATGGATCACCGAATTTACAGGATATCATTTTTCTTTTTTTTTCGCGGCACCGGGGATTGAACTCATGACCTTGCGCTTGCCAGGCAGGCACTTAGGCCACTGAGCTAGATCCCCTGCCCTTGTGTTTTTGCGACAGGGTCTCACTATGCTATTCAGGCTAGCCTTGAACTCACTTTGTAGCCCAGGCTGGTCTTGAACTCAGAATGATCCTCCTGTCTCAACCTCCCGAGTGCTGGGATTACAGGTGTGAGCCACCACGCCCAGCTCATTTTTCTTTTTGTTCAGTAATCTACAGTGTGATTTTAATTGTTCAGATACTTGTGATTGGTTATAAGCCTCAAGTCTTTCTTTACTAATGTTTGTTTTACCCTATGCAGGGAAATAAAGAGTTTTTGCTTTAGAAAAATGAAACAAATTGAAATTTATTTTCTTTTTGAAATATATCAGTATTTCACCACTGGCACCAAAGGTTAAACTTTTTATTGCAACACAATTAAAATGCCTTTTGCATGTTCGTAGGAAATCTGCTCCAAATCTGAGGTCTTTGCAGGTCTGCCCTTCTCATGATTGTAGTATCTGGTCTTATGCTTCTGTGGAATTAGTGAAGATTTGAGGATGTGGCTTTTCAGTCTTTCCCATAAGATCTCTGCATGAGCGTGTTCCTCTTATGATTTTAATGTGGATTTACTTCTATAGGGAACTTGTTTTTTTCTTCTTCTATTCTGGTGTCTCTGAGAGAGTCCTTTATAAGATGAACTGTCTTCTCTCCCTGAACCATACAGCTGTGAAAATTACTAAGACAGAATGAACCTCATTTGTATAAGTGTGTGGTCTGTTATATGAATTTCACTTAATTGTGGGTTTAATTAAACTACCCACAAACTCATATAGACATCTATGTGAAGTGAAGTTTTGGCTGAGATGCCAAACATTATACAGAATTCTATGGTTTGAATGTTTTTGCCCCTTCTCCACTCATACGTAGAAATCTTAACTGGCAATCTGACAGTGCTAGGAGGGGGAGTCTTTTGAAGGGTGATTTGATCATGAGAATATTCTCTTCATGAATGGGGTTCTTGCCTCTTTTGTCATATGAGGCAGCCTCATCCTTCTGTTCATGAACCAGGAAGTACAACTTTAAAAGACATTGAATCAGAGAGTGTCTTGATATTGGATTTATCAGTATCTAGAACTGAGAGCGGTAATTTTTTTCTTGTTTATAAGCTACTTAGTTTGTGATATTTTGTTGTAGAATAACTAAGACATGGAAATTGCAAAATAGACCTGATGAAGCAGTTACAACTGGTTAGATCATTTAATACGTTTCATCCATGTTTATTGTATAAAAAAGTCAAGTGTTAGAAATTAGAGAGACAATTGTGAAGCTTGCTTTGCTATTGTCTGTATCCCACAGCCTCATTTTTAAGGCAAGGGGGTAAGAGAATGCGCCTAAGAGAACTGCATTTTCAAGGGACCACAGGGAACATTTAATGTGGGGTCCCTCTCCCTTCCTCAAGCACACAAACACAGTTTAGGTGACAGCAGGAGCTTGTGCTTGGGTCACCCTCGAGAGTCAGCTGGGCCAGCCCATGGCAGCAGAACACAGAATTGTGTTTTGGTAAATTATAGAGTTCCCAGAGTTTGCTTCATAAGGGAAATAATGCGAGCACTGAAAGGTCAAGCCCACAAAGGTAGGTCTTCAATCCCAGCCAAAAGAACAATTTCAGGGGACTTGGGACCTCAGGCAAAAATCTGCCAGTGGCCCATTCCAGTTGGAAGACTGATACGATCACCTTTGTCAAGAGATGCAAGAGGAAGTCTGCCATGAAAAGTCTTGAAGTGTCTTGGAATAGTGAGTGCCATGGGAGAAAAAGGCAGCTCTGAATGCCAATCAATTTCTGATGGTCACAAGATCACTAGCTCCACCCTCACCCATCAAAACAACCCAGAGGAGTAAAAATTCTGCTTTGGTAATGAGGAAGAGCTTCTCAGATATTGAGAAGGAGAAGGTGACTAAACATATATCTTATTTGTATGTCCTCCTGCTGCAACAAAAACCATATTAGGGACAAACATAAGTGTCCCAGGGAGTTTTGATTGTCTCATAGGAGTGGAAAATTGAATTATAGAATCGAGCTTATGACTTGCAATCTAGTGAGACTGTAGGATTTTAAATTATTTTAGAGTGACTGATTCGTCACTGTTGTGTTTTTCAGCTAGGTGCCTGCTAAGAACTAGAACCACTGAATATGTTTTGAAGAAGGGTGATGAAAACAAAACAAAAAACAAAACAAAAACTTACAGTTGATCTCTGAGTCATATTTGCAACCTAGGAAAATCACAGAGATAGGTTGGACTTTGTGAATTGTTTAGTAAATCTGAGTATTAGGTGTTTTAAGAAGTTTTTATGGTGCAAGGTGTTTATGACTGTCTCTTGCTTTTTCCAATTGTCTTACAAGTGTTGTTTTCCATTCTTAGCTTTGTTACCTCTTTGTGTAGACAAAGCTAAGTGATACTCAAGTCCTTTGCATTTTAGCAAACACTCTTATCCAAAGACTATCATTCTCTTTGTTGTGTACTTGTCACTATGTCCTTTTTGTCCTCCAATTATCCTCTTGTGGTTTGAATGGAGACTGATTTTGTTTAAAATTTTTTACTTAAATGTCATGTACACTTCAACTGTCTTACTTTGGATTGTCGTGTTGGATTACTCTCCAATGAAAGGCATCTCTCTAATTTAACATTTCTATTTTCTTATAGGATCATTGTCTCTGCTTTTCATGATCCACCTAACATAAGTTTTGTTTAGGGGTTAGACATGACCATGGTGGGACAGGATATATTAGGAATATAAAGGCTTTTGTTCTGATTACAGTTTTTCATATTCAAACTTAAAACTCCATTACTGACTGTGCCTTCTGTGACTGTCTCATTTCTCCTTGCTTGTAAGATATACCCAGACAAAAAAGATGCTGTGTGCCTTCTTTATTTTTTGATGATTTGAGTGGCACCTAAGAGTATTTTCACAAGCAGTACAGAATACTAAAGAGCATCATCAAACAAAACAGAAGTTCTAATCCAGCAGTTCTCAAAGACTCATGGGTTTTTGAGACTAAAATTACACTTATAACAAGATTAAGATTTTATTTGCTTTTTCCCTCCCATTTTCTCATTTTTGTGAAGTGATAATTTGCAGAGCCTAGATGGTACATCCTGATGCTTTCATTCCAATGGCTATTGGAACATGTGCTTATGCACCTTTCAAACATTCATTTAAAAGTTTTTAATTTGGCAAATTTTGAAATACGTAACTCACATGCATAAAAGAGCTTGAGAGTGTTTAGAAGGTTTTAACAGTATAAGGGCATTCTGATGCCAAAGATCTCTATTCTATATTATTTCCTAAATATTTAATGTATCGGTGACTTAAAAATTAAAACTATAAATAGTGGTTGAAATGAATATTTGTAATGGTTAGAGTTCCATAAATGTCTAACATTTTCAGAAATTCTAAAGAAATATTATTTTTATTATTTTATTCACACATTTTGTATGAATGGATATTTGGAAAATCTTAATTTCTTTGATTCTTTTGATACTCTTAACTACTTTTCTTGCTTTGGCATTGATTCAGTGTTTTATATGGTATTGTTTACTTTTATTGTTATTCATTATTCATTTTTAATATATTAAACTAATTGAATATGGGTCTACATAATGAATTGTGTAGTTCAGAGGAAGCATATGAAAAGCATAATTTTGTATATGTAATGTGGCAAATCAGTCACAAAAACTTATGTTTTCTAGCTAACTATGAGAATAGCTATTGATAAGTTTGATTTTTCATTTCTATTTTTCAT
>RJWT010054902.1:0-10224 GCA_004365215.1 Cuniculus paca
TCAGGCCACGGTGCAATGAAATTGGAAATCCATGCCAAAGGAAACCACAAGAACTTCATAAACACATGGAAATTAAATAGAACCCTACTGAACAACCAATGAATGACAGATGAAATTAGACAGTTTGTACAGTTGAATGATAACGACAATACAACATTCTGAATCTCACCATTTAAAGATATTTTTAGTATCTTTTTTTGATGAATTTTAGTTATAGTTCCTTTTTCATTTTTCTCTACTGAGGCATTGGATTTTTATATTTTAAAAAAATTCTTTTATTTTAGGGAGCCTAGTGTTTTATGTGTGATAAGAGTTTCACATTTTATTTTACTGCATAGATTTAAAAAATGTTTTTGAATTTAGCCAGTTTTTTTTTTTTTTTTTACAGATTCTGAATTTAGAGTCATCATTAGAGTTTCCTCCAGTTTGGTGGCACAAAGAATGGGAACAATTAGAAAAGAACATTTCTAATATCTGTTTAGTGCTTTTATGCTTTCAGTACATTGGAGGCATTAATCCATTTGTGACTTTTCCTGGTGAGAAGTGTGAGGCATATTTTCAGCTGCACCGGGACTCAGTTGTCACAGTGCAAGTCCTCATTACACAGCACAGGTTATTATCTCTTATTACACAGCTAACCTTCTTGACTTTTTCTATTCTTTTCCTTGGCCTGTCTTTTCATTTCATTTACCCATAAGTTGTCAAACAATTTAATAGGTTTTAGTATCTAGCAGATTTGTCACCTTCATATTACTTTCCCAGATTAAAAAAAATTATACTAATGTGTTTATTTCTCATGTAAAATTTAAAAATAAACTTTAAGTATAAATTTACTTTGTGGTCCTACCCAGGACCCGGCATTCAACCATTAGATGAAACATACTCCTTATAAGCATAGATGGTATATTTTGGAAACTGTACATGTATTAAGACATAAAATTGTCTCAACAAATTCTAAATAATCTGTCATATGTTTCAAGTTTCCCAAAGAGAATTAATAAAATACAACATGAACTAAAACATAGCCAGACTTAATACTTACATATCTGGAAGTTTAAGAATACTTTTGAGTTACTGTTGCTCAGAGAGAAAAATCATTTTTGAAATAACATATAAAATAAAATTACTTAAATGTCCCAAAGAACAAACATATACCCATTTACACAAACTCTAAGAACAGAAAAAGAACAGTCTTGTATTGACCAAGCCCATGGATGAATGACAGAAACTTACAAACATGGTAATTCTGCTCAAATTTCCTCACTATCTGGATGGCTTGTTGCTTTACTGCAAATAGTGATGACTCTGTCTAGCTAGAAGGTATTAATTACTGAATAACAAAGCTGGGCTCAGGAATGGAGAATCAAATTATTTTGTGGAATAACCTTATTTTCAATTTCTGTCAAAAATGCTAACAAGACAGCTAAAGGTCAGTTGTAAGTAAATCTAGAATTTATGCACACTTAACCTTTATTATCCAGGAATTGTGTGTTCCTAACTGTAGCAGTCAGTGAGTGATACTTTTAAGTATAATAAATAAAAAAGAAATAGTCCAATGTTCTATAGCTTTGAACATTCCAAATCTCTATCATTTGTCATAACATTAAAGGACTTACTTAAGATTTTAAAAATGGCATTTACTTTAACCAGAGAGGGCTACAAAGGAGCAAAATATGTATTAAAATACATCTTCAAGCTTTCTCTTTCCTTTATCACATTTCTGTTTAATGCTAAAAATAGTATAATTTGTTCGGGAGTATAGAGGGAAAAATTATATTTTAGAATAACAAGTTTTCACAAAATGGGGAAGCAAGAAATATGTGATAGGCCTGGAAAGTCTTGGCAGAGTTTTAGAAATTGAAACAGAAACAGACTACCTGTGACTTTTACCATTAGTATTAATTGTAAAACATAGAATTATTTTACAAAAACTCTCCCTGAACTAGATAATATACTTACAATTTTAATATACTCAACAAGTAAGGAGAATTAAAGAGACTATGCAAGGATTAATTCAGGTGAAGCTGATGACATGAGGCAAGGTTAAGAATGAATTATTATGATAGTAATGGTATTGTTTATCTTTCACATCAGCATAAGATTTTACCAAGTATATATTTTGCAAAAATTAGTTCCAAGTAAGTTCTGTATTCTCAAGATTTCTTAAATTTCTTAACGAAATTTTGTGTAGGAAACTAAAGTGAAAAATGCACTGCAGAGCTGTGATTTAGCTGTGCTAAACATCAGGGAGATATGAGGATACTCAGTGGGCAGGAAAGGCAGGGGAAGTATATGAGGGGAGCAAGACTTATTGCTATGGTTTAGATTGAGAATGTTCCCCAAAGGCCTTATGCATTCACAATTATGGCTTTTAGAGAGTGACTGAATCATGGTGATATAGCTAACATTCTGTTAGGAGGTAGGGCCTGGTTGGAAGAGGCTAGTCACTGAGGGTGTGATCTGCCAGGTCGTAGCTCCCTTATTGGCTCTGCTTTTTTCTCTCTGCTTCCTGGCAGCCATGACATGAGCAATTTTGCACCACTAGGCCCCTCTGCCATCCACTGGAACTGGCCAACGAAGGATTGTAACTCTAAGCCCAAATAAACAACTTCCTTAAGTGGTTAGTGTTGAGTATTGTGTCTCAGCGTATGAGTAAATGACTAAGACACTTAGGTTCTGTAGTTAATAGTTTCATATGAAGTTTCTTGAAAAAATGAATCTCTGATGCTCCTTTTTTGTGGAGAGAAGCCTGCATGTGGAATGGGAGACACTTGCGTTCAAACCTATCACTTGCATGTAGTGAGCTCCACCAGTTTCAAACCCTGTGACCAGTGGAAACCTCCTAAACCCATAGGCCTCAGTTCATCATTGGCAAAATGACCACTGATTCCTGGAGTTATCATAAGGGAGAAATGAGCCAGCATGTGCTAAATGATGTTAATTCCATCTCTAATCTCCACAGTAAAAATACGCAATCATGGAAAGCTAAATTTCAAATGATTAAATGCCAGAGGAGTTGCACACCAAGCTCATCTAAAAATGGTTCTGCTTATAGGGTGGCTTAGGAAGATGAGAACTCAGGAGTGAACATCAAGAGGAGAGCTAGAATTCACAGACCATAGCAAAAATTAAAGTATAAAACTGTGGGAACCTTATCTGTGCTATTGACCTAGAAGACAGAGCTAAAATGACAGAAGGATGCACATGTAAGGTGACAACGTGGGAGTATTTTCAGAGCTGTGCCATCAATAGGTCATGGAGCATGATAGACATGATGAAATACGCATCACAGCTATGTTTCCAACATTTGGCACAGGTAAAACAAATGTTGGCATTGGCAGAGCTTGGCAGGGAACACTACAGGTTACATGTTCAGTGTGAGATGTAGACTACAAGACCTCTAGGTGGATGTGACTAAAAGATTTTAAGACTTACATTTTGGGCTTTCGAAGAGTCAGAACTAGCATGACTGACAGTAGTCATTGCATGAGGGTCCACAGGGATGTACAGAGAGGAGATACTGGAAAGAAGCTTCAAGGATTATCCTCAGCAAAACAGGTGATGACAGGAGACCAGACAAAGAGCTAAGAGAATGGTGCAGAACAGCAGGGTGTTTCTAACCTTGGTACCAAGATGAAATATGGGTTAAATGTTCAGCTAACCTATCACAGAGGAAGAAAATGATAATTATTTGTAAACGTGAAAACTTGACACATAATACGCAATCAGTTACATAAGTTGTAAAAAGTCATGACATCAGTTGATCTGTGGTAACAGAAAAGCTTTTTAAAAATCAACAGGATAGAGAAACTAACAAAGGAACTTGAACTATCTCATGAAGAGAGACTATTGTTAGCACTTAAAAAGACCTATCCACCTCGTCAATACCCAAATTGTGCCGGGCCTGTGCAGGAGGTTAGAGCGGTCGGGTGTGAGAACACTGTTCTTGGAGTTGGTCCTGGAAAGGTCTGTGCAACACTGGAGAGGGGGCATGGTCAGGAAGGATACTCCAGAAGGCCCCATTGTTAAGAATATCTTTACAAATCTATCAATTAAAGTTGTATTTTGTTTCTTTTTAGAGACACATTTGAAATTATACGCTGTTTCTATGTTATGGTGTGACTGTAATTAGGTCACCTAATTGTTCCTCTCTAAGAACTGAAAGAATTCAGCTGGGTGAGTTAGAAAAAAATACAGGTAATTCTGGTGGATGGACCATCTCAGAGAGGTGGAACAAATGGAGAAACCACTGTGGAAACTTTGAGAGAACCATTGTGGAAGCTTTGCCACTTAACTACTAAAAAGCAGGTCAACTAGCCTGATAATGCCTTGGCACTTGTAGGCCAGTTGCTGACATGTACTGTGGCTTCCCAGGGAGGAAGGAAGAATGTGGAAGGGGATAGGCACTGGGTTCAAGAGCTCCTCTTTGCTCCTTAGCACAAGCAGTGATTGTTACCAACGTACTCACTCTATGCCTCAGTTTCCTCACTTGTAAACAGGGAAATGATAGCACCCACTTTGTAGGGACTGTTGGGAGCTAATGCATATGAAAGCTCAGAACAGTGCTAGTGTAATAAAAGAGCATATAGAAATGCAAACTATAAAACAGTTGCAAAGGAATCATTTGCTCTTTCCATAATGGAGTTACCTCTTTGCAAACTGCAACTGTCAGTTTAGTTCTGGATGTTTATTATATAAATTTTACTGTACAGAGAAAAAAGTCCTTTGTTGGCGTGCAACATTTTATTAAACTGTCCTGGTACTCCTGTAATTTTGCTTCAAGCAACTTGAGGAGAGAAACCCATTTGTGAAGGACAAGGAACATGGAATACAGAAAGCTTGCAGGGTAAAGTGGGCATACGCCACTGTCTGCAGGGATTCAGGAGACTTCAAAATAGGTCACAATATTCTTATAGAAAATAATGCCATCCATTTGGGTTTGCATGAGATAACAGTAAATCTAGGGGATAAGAACACACAATGCTGAGTATTTCATCTTTATTACAATAACATTGTGCTTCATTAAATGTATTTTGAGTACAAATAGGTTTATGTTTATAAAATGACTATAGGTATGTATGTAAACTGGCTAAATAACAGTATAAAATTTTTTTTGTGTTTTTGAAACAAGGTTTTGCTATGCAGTTCAGGCTGGCCTTGAGCTCACTCTGTAGCCCAGGCTGATCCTGAACTCGTAGTGATCCACCTGCCTCAGTCTCCCGAGTGCTAGGATTACAGGCATGTGCCACTACGCCTGGCCCCACACTGTAAAATTTACTGGGATTACATTTATCAATTAAGACATTTTCCAATTTTTAATGGAAAAAAACATTATCTATCTTGTGGAATCTCTGCTTTCAGAGTCTAATGAGCCATGCATCCAAGTGTGCTTCTTTCACAGGAAACACAATATTGAGAATCAAGTTATTTTGACATTTTAGAGTTGTATAGACTCATAGAAAAAACAGGATCAGTACATGAGGTTATAATTTTGGGACCAACCATTGAAATGAGAATCTCAAAGCCAAGTTTTTAAAGTGATGCTAGATTTTATTTGCTGGGAGAAAGACTAAATTTCCTAGTCTTTAGTGTATTTCCTAGAATGTAGTGAAGGTTAGAGAGAAAATTCAAACATGCACAGAACAAAGGGAACATTGCTGTGGTTCTCATTACATGACAGTGATACTGGTGCCCATTCTTCCTGTCAGTCTTGCCTCTTACACGTCTGCCAAAGAAAGTCCAGCATCTCCATTTAGGGTGATCTCAGCTGTCCTGCTACTTCTAGTTTTAAATTTCTTGCATCTGGGGTACGCAGGTTCCCTTGCATACTTCCTTTCACTGTTATTTCACATGACTCTTTATAAATGTATAGCTAAGTCGTCATATTCTGGCTGCAAAAGTCTATCTGAAGTTAGGTCTGCATGCTCCACAAGGATAGAGTAGTGTTGTTTACCTGTGATACCTGATATCAACTGCTCCTTAATGGACTTTGCTGAACAAATAGATCATTCTATCTTAGGTTGGCAGCAAAATTTTCTAAAGTAGATGGTTGTTGAGTATTAATTCCATTGCACAACAAACATAGTCAGCTAAAACACCTCATATGCACAAACTCAGAATACTGTATTTTGTTTGTATTGAGAACTTGTAATATAATAGGTGCTCAAAATCCATGATTTTGTGCTTTTCATGCTTAATGACATCTAAGTGCATTTCAAGTGTTTCCTGTTCCTCTGGATGTGCCTTTGCACCCAGCTCAGACAGCTTTCCCTGTTTTCTCTGGGAAGAATGAAGCCCTGTTCCCTGATAATGCATTTTGCATGTACCCCTTACTAGGGAATTTATTATGGTTATGGATTTGATTATATTCCATTCCTTCACTAAATTCTGAGCTCTGAATGGTACACTCCATCCATTTTTTGATTCATGGTATTCCACATGAACTCAAGGTACAAAGGCCACCTCCCATTTGGTGAATGACTTAATCAGGGAGCAGGCTCTTCAGTGACCTCCTAACACCAGCTCTTTCTTCTGTTGCTCATTTTCCAGGGTACAGCCAAAGCCTCGCTTCTAAAACATGTTCTGTTCCCATCCCTCCCCTGTAGTAGACTCCTCACTAGCTGTGTGCAGAATGAACTTTAAGCCCCTGACCGAGGCGGATATGATTCTCTAGAACTTGTCTCCAGGTTTCCTACTCAGTTCAGACTCTGATGTTTCACTCTCACATTCTAAGTTCTAGTTACACCATATATCTCACTCTTTGCTGAATCTGTCTTGTATTCCTATGTGCCTGGAGTGCTTTACCATTGTGATGTTTATCTCTTTATTCTTTTGGAAATTTTACAAATGCTTCATCTTATTGATATAATAGTTAAGAATGTAGGTTTTGGAACATCAGTCCAAATCCTTCACCTGTCTGTGTGGCAAATCAGTTATATGACCTTGGGAAGTCACATTAGGTTTCTCTTTAAAATGAGGATGATAACAGTAAATACTTCAGCTGTCTATTGTAAATAACACAATTAGTTAATCCATATAAACCATCTAGAACACTGCCTGATATATGCTAATCATTATTAGTGCCACTGTAACATAATAGCATTAAGCATATTATAGTCTAATTACATAAGTTGTAATTAAACATGTACCCAAATATTTACCAATTCAGTAACATGGATTAAGTCTCTCATTGCCTTTCTAGTTGGAGTACAGAAGCAGGAAGAAGTGTCTCCTGAATAGGAAGGGGCTACAGAGGCAGGATAGAGGGATGGTAAAGCACAGAGGTTACTAATACATCCCAGGTGGAGCACCCATGTTCTCCAGTTAGGGTGAAGCTGTGCATGTGCAAACAGTTGTGCACATGTGCAAGTCACAGGCAAATCAAAAAGACTGAGGCAAATCCTGGGGTGCTTGAGTATGTTGGCATAGGACAGCAGTTGGCTTTGTATTTTTGCTTCTCAGGGCAGAGGCCAAGGAAGCTTTAAGTCTAGCAGAGACTAAAGGTGACAGCTCCATGCCAGGGATAGGATGGCACACAGTGGAGTCTTCAAAAACAATCATTTGACATCACCAATGTTAAGAAAACAGGCCAAGAACCAACTCTGACCAGAGCAACCTCAAAAACAGACATAAAGGCAGAGGCCCCACCAATGGCCTGGTGAGACGACCTACAAGTTCAACTATGTAGTTTATAGGAACAAAGAAATGGAAAATGTGAAGCTGATTCTAGACCCTCCACCCAAAGGAGGAGGCCTTCTATGCTTCCATCTCCACATAAGTGATGGCAGCTGGAAAGAAAAGAAAGGAGTAAGAGAACTGAAAGACTCTTTGACCTTCTTGACCGCTTCCCAGATTCACATGCTACAATGGAATCTCTAGAGCAAGAAAAGAGCAGTTGCAATGAAGAGGGTTACAAAATGGTTTACACTTGTGAGATGTGTATTCCCATCACCACTAGGTGCTCCCCCAATATCTGGTTCATAGTCCACCTCCTAATTAGTCCTGTCTTTCTTTGTGTCAGACCCATATTTGACATAGAAGTTAGCAGGGCACAGTGGTTGTCACACAGAACTAGGTGGATGGATGGATAAATGGATAGATGAAAAAAAATGAATAAATGAATAAATTGTTCCTTAGTTAATTCAGTCTACCCTGTCTGCGTCAAATATCTTCTATTACAGTGTTTTTTTTTTTCTGGAATTTTCTGCAAAATATGTCAAACAAATGTAAGTTTTAGACCCCATGAATTTAGTCATCTGGGATAACAAGTCATTTTGTGTGACTTTAAATTCTTCATTTCAAACTCCTTTTGATTCACAAGTGAGAACTAGAATCCCATTTAGGGTAAAATGACTCGCCCAAAGGCAGAAAGTGATTGAATTGCCCGCTCATCAATCCTAACTTATTTAGGTTCCTTGTTCTTTTTTCGACTGAAAGGGGCTTTTGATTTCATTTTGTTTCCTGCACTTTCAGTTCACGAAATGTGCCAGACAAGGCACAGATTATTAGGTCTATCAGATCTTGCCTCATTCCAGAGTTCTGTGTTATGACCCACAATATGTAGCCTCACAGTTCCCTGAGTGCCACCGTTGTGAGAGTCACAGAGGTTTATAGTCACAGTGCAACTCTTTTGCAAGGCCTGGAATGATGGGAAGCAAGAGCAGCATGAAATTCCCCCAACGTTAGCCCACAGTTTTCACATACAGCGATATAAAGAATAGAAAAGATTGCACAAAGTAACTTTGAATGCTTCAGTGAACTGGGCCTTCAGTTTGCAATATACTATCAGGATTAGCAACTAATTTTAATAGATCAGCAAATCTGAGCAGATGGATTTAGCAGATTAAAATATTAATCATGTCATTACATTACACCTCAAATTATTAAAATTAGAATCCTCAGTGAGCATAGAAACCAAGTCTTGGCTATCATTGTTCCTGGTGATGTGTAAATGAGTAACAGTCGGTTCTGGAGGGAGGGGGGGCAGTTCTGATCAGTATCAGTTATGTAAAGTGTCCTTTGTATGGAAGCAATTTTACTCATTAACAAGGTAGAAAGCAATGATGGATTTGAAGTTACTAAAGGAGGCCCTTGTGGACACGGGCTCCCTCCTCAGGGGTAGAGACCCTAAGATTCCTAAGAAATGGGAAGTGTTAGAACTTGATACTGCCTTCTATCCACCAAAAGAGGTACAAAATTATCGAAATCTAACTCTTCAAGGCTGTGATCCACAGGATACCATTAGACACTCATAGACCTTTCATAATTTTGGCAAATCAGCTTTTAAGTTTAAAAGTGGCCTTAACAATAAAAAACAAAACAGAAAAGATTCTCATTAAGCCTGAGACAAATACAAAACCTACAACAAACTTCTAAGACAGATTTCCTCCAATTGTGTATGATTTTGTTTTTTCTACTGGCTTATTACAGCGGGACAGAAAATGGATAGCTGTTTACAAAGCATGTTTCCGCTTCATTTGGGGCTCACTACTCTACCACCTTTGCAAGGTCTTTTGGGGTTAGTGTGACCCTGTGACTGACTTCTAGAGCATCCTACATGAGAGAGTGACTAATACCTCTGTGTGATTGTCATGCTTTCTCTTCTCCCTTCCTCCTTGATTTCTTCATTTGAAGCTAAAAAATGTACATTGACAATAACCTTAAAAATGCTTCCATAATAGACAAAGGGCACTTAAAACAAATTCTAGAAATTCTGTTGAAATTTTGATACAGTGATTTTTAAGAGACAAATATTTTAAGAGTTTAGCCAATACTTTCCAATTTACTTGCATCACTAAATATGGCACAATTTTCAGTGCAATGAATGTGATATTGTACAGAAATTAGATCTGCTCAGTACTAAAAGAAAAAAAAAGAGCAGTCAGATGAACCTTGAGAAAAATATGTTCTGCAAACCTCCGATAAATGCAGATGCCTGCAAGCGGAATTTCTGTGAAACAAATAGATGCAACCAGAGTCACACTCTATTTCTAGCCAGATAAAAAATAAATTTCTCATCTTCCAGCTATGTGAGTTTTCAACCAAATTCACCATAAGTGCTTAGAAGACAGGCAACTTTCAAATGTACCTAGTGGGCCTGTCCCTGGTGCTGAGTGTTCCTTTATGCAGTAAGTACAGGGAAATGCTATTGTTTATCCTCCTGTATTTATATGAAATATAAACATATTCACATAGATACTTAGTGAATGGATCCTACCTGCCCCA
>RJWT010054903.1:0-10231 GCA_004365215.1 Cuniculus paca
AAAAAAAAAAAAGAACATTTCAAGAGCACCATTCTTTGCCCGTCTCTGAGCTAAGATAGTGGGAACACAAATATTAATCAGTACAGATTTCCTAAAACAGGGGATCCCCAACCCTGGGCCACAGACTGGTAGTGGTCCATGTCTTTTTAGGAACCAGACCACATAACAGGAAGTGAGCGGCAGGTAAACTAGTGAAGCTTCCTCTGTATTTATAGCACTTCCTCACTACTCACTGCCTGACTTCCACCTCCTATCAGTTCACAAGCTTTATTAAATTCTCACAGGAGAATGAACTCTACTATGAACTGTGCATGTGAGGATCTAGGTTGCACACTCCTTTGAAAAATCCTGAAACCATCCCATCCTTCACCCCAACTATCACAACCACCCCTTTCCCTGCAACCTACATCTATGGAAAACTTACTGATTTTCTTCCATGAAGCTGGTTCCTAATGCCAAAAAATTTGGAGACTACTGCCCTAAAGCATCTTAACTTCATTCCAATGAGACTTAAAAGAGAGTAGAGAAAAGCAAGAAAGGTATTCTGAGTAAGCTTGTGAAAGAGCACAAGTAGAGGTACAAAATTGACAAGGTTCAGGAATTAAGGCTGTCTGGGGAAAAAAAAAAGGATTTTCTCATTCTTGTGCAAGAGGAAGTTATTTTGAAGTGAAGGAACCCCAAATATGAAGAATTTAGAGTTGCAAAACTAAAACATGGGCTTATAGGCACATCCAACTTGTAGCCCATGGGTTGGATATGCTTGACTTGCCTGGACCACACTGCATGAAAAGGAATTGTCTTGGGTGCATGTAAAATACATAATATAGTGAATAGGCAACAAAAATTCTTTTTTAAATATTTTTTACTGTAACACAGCTGTGTCCAACCTACAGGCTATAGGTGGGATATGCCTAGAAGATGGTTAGAGGCCTATGGAAAATTTGAACAAAAGATTAGCAGAAATAGTACTCAAAGTTAGATCATACTTCTTTGGCTTTTCTGTGATGTAATAAATTCCTTGAATCTAAGGTTGAAACGGTTTGAATTGAAAGGGACGCGTGTTCACAAATTATGTGCCAGACACTTCTTAGTTGAACCATTTTGAGCTTTTAATATTAGTATTAAGTAAATTTTTAAGTATTGTGGCAGAAAATTGGTAACAGGAAGGCATTGAGCATTTAGTCATATATTCTTTGAGTAATAATTATTTGAAATTTTCTCTTGCATTATATTTTATGCATCATGAGCTTGAAATCATCTTGAAATAGTTATTAAATCAGATATTTTCTCGTGGTCCAACCCACATATAAATGGAAAAGAATAGTTCATAAATTGAAACAGTTGGTTTCAGATGTACACTGAATGAAACCATGAAAGAATCAGAATGTGGGTAGACTCATGATTGTCAGGTTTACAACTATAACTACAAATTTTGTAATAATCATGTGTCTGTATTCTAGTAAAGTTAGTAGTTTGTACACAAGTTTGAATATTCACCACACTACACATTGGTTAACTATTGTCTGTATGTTAGGAAAGATATATTATTAGATATGTTCCCCAAATAATTGAGTGATAGACTATCACCAAAGTAATCTGAGATTATAAAATTAAGAATAGAAACTCAAATTAAACTTAATATAGGTTGATCAAAAGAAACATTTTCTATTTTTTTTACATTGAGTTTATGATGATTTGCTTTTAACGTGTTTTTTAAAAACTAGTATTTACATGCAGAGTACCGTGGATATCATGAGACTGTCCCTTCATGCATATTCTTCAGGTATACTACAGAAAAACCGTGTAACTGAACGCCATTCTAATTGTTACTGGGCCAATTCCAAGAAAGCAAGTACTAAAAGAGCACAGGGCTTATCATAGCACTTGTGCCAGGAGATGCTGTCAAACTCAAACTCAGATTCAAACTCAAATCACTCTTCCCCTCCAGGTCTAAATCATGGAATTATGCTGAGAAGTCTCATAGATGAGTATTTCTTTTTTTGTTTGAGATAGAGTCTCACTATGTCATTCCATTCAGGCTGGCCTTGAACTCATTACGTTGCCCAGACTGGCCTCAAACTCATGCTCGTCCTCCTGCCTCAGCCTCCCAAGTGCTGGGATTACAGGTGTGGCCACCATGCCTGGCATAGATGAATATTTCAGTTAAGTTAGATCTGAGAAATGGAGTTGGGGGGGTGTTTGTTTGTGGTTTTTCAGTATTGGGATTGAAGCCAGGCTTTCACCCTAAGGTACAGTCCCAGACCTTTTTTAATTTTTAATTTGAGACAGTATCTCACTAATTCACTAAATTGTCTAGTCTGGACTTGAACTTGAAATCTTCTTGCCTCAGCCTCTCAGAGTACTAGTGAAATGCGCTCTACTGAGAGCTAGCAACCCAAAACCTCTAGGACCCCATCAGATTATGAGACTATGAGACGGTATCTCGGAAGACCAGGAATGAATAATACACACTGTTATGCCCTAGTATTACGCACACTATTCTCCAGCCTATTTTACCCTTCCTTCAGTGACATTAGCTTTTGAAAATGTAAAGATAAATTTTAACTCTTTTGTAGTTAAGTAAATTTAACAACTTCAGCCAAAATGCATTGTATTTCCTACCATGTCTCGCAGTTATAACTAAAGTACCATAGTGGTCTCAATGATCAGTTCATTTTGTATTTAATCCATATAGTCTGAGCGTCCATGGCTGTGAAACCTACCTGCGATATCAAGTTTGTCTAAGTAAGTTAGCAGTGGAGCCTACAAGACTGTATTTATTAATTCTAGATAATCGTTTGAATGCCCAATAAGATATGACACATTGGCCTTACTGTATCTCTCTGCTAAGATTTCCACCTCAGAGTCTATAAACAGACCCAAATTCATACTGTGTGAACAAGTCTTTGAACGACAAAGAGAAAGTTGTTCCTTTATAGAAAAGAAGTAGTCAAAGATTACACCAGACAAATAATTTGTCGATGCTTTGAAGTACAGAGCTGTCAAGTAAGATGCTGAAATACAGTGTATATTTAAAAAAAAAAATCAACCTGAATGTTGGTCTAATTTTATACTGCTTAAAAATTTCGCTTTTAGAAGAAAATTTTTCAAATTTTAAATTACTGTGAAGTTACAAGTTACTGTTTGACTAGAATTAAAAAAACAAAATAAGTGTCCTGTTGGCATGTCCTGCCAATTCATCCTTGAAAGTTTCTTTCCTGTTCTTCCTTAATCTTGCTCTTGTTGACTTTCATCAGTGTAGATGAATGTTTAAATCCTGAGAGTCTGACTTATTAGGAATGTCTCTAGTCTGCTGAAGCAAGCACAGGAAATTTGAAACACCTAGAGGCTCTTTTAAAAATCTTCTGCCACTGATATTTTAGTTAATATTTTAAAGAAAGGTCTGTTTGTAAAAGTACTGAGAGTTTTATGCTAAATTTCAAACTACTAAAGTCTTAATCTGGTGTGTCAGTTGGGCATTTTGATGCATCACATGAAGACTAATACCCACTGTGGTGTTAGCAGGCAGCTGTTGTCAAGTGAATTGAAATTTTTGAAATACTAGCCATCTCACTGATAATGAATTGAAGAACTGAGATTGGAAAGCTTGGTGTGTGAAGCCAATGCCTCCATCTTGAGTAGGGATCCAGTGGCTCTGTTATTGTCATTGCAAAGAAGCTCAGGCTTCATTAGAGGGGCCAACTTTGATACAATGTTCATGTTGCTGAAGCAGGCCCCCAGCATTTCTGATAGTATTGATTCTGTCTTGTTTCAGAGTTACAGCATATTCAAAATAATTGCGTGCTATTATTTTGGAAAGACAGTGTTTAATTGTACAACATATAAGGAAATTATGAGCTAAAGATATTAAATATATTCTGGTTTTAATTACTAAAAGCAGTGACAGAAAATAAAACTCTCCACTCAGGACCTTTGAAACATGTTAACTATTGTAGTGACACTTATGTTAAAGAATATTTCATATTTAATTACTTTAAGAATGTTATTATAAAACATTGCTTTGTGATTTAAGTTGAAGTTCAGCATTGTGCACATGATTTTAGTCCCTGACTTTTATATAGCTAATTACAACTTTGGTCTTAAATGCGACCTGTATAATGTATACTACACAAATAAAACCTGTCTGGGGATAAAAGAATATGACTACATTTAAAAAATAAAGACCTAGGGCATTGCTATACTGACTAAATATTATTAACAATAAGACTAGGAATATTAACTAAGCCAGACAGGAAATTGATGAAAATCAATTAACTGATGAAAACCAGGCATAACTATTTTATTAAAAAATTCATTAAAAGAAGTTTTAATGAATTGAAGGAAAACAAAACAGTTCTAAACTTTATTTTAAAAATTAAATCCTGTAACTGATAGATGTATAGAATTAATTTTCCCCACAAGTGCTTTACGCAGGACACTGAGCTTTCTGAGGTTTTTTCCTTTGTTTTTGTTTTGTATTTTTTCTGCAATCTTCCCTTACAAAAGCTTGTTCTATGAGCCTTTTAAAATTTTGGATATCACAAGCTCTTTTTAATCCAAAAGCAATCTTCAGAGGTTAGAATTCCTTAACTCACTAATTTAGCAAGCCAGATCATTCTCTTCTCAATCTGTATCCCCTTAAGAGGCTCAGATGAAGGGGTCTTGTTGGGGCCGGGATTTAGCTCAGCGGCTCAAGCACTTGCCTGGTAAGCATGAGGTTGTGAGTTGAATCCCCAGTACCAAAAAAAAAAAAGGGTCTTGTCACTGATTACATATTCTTTCACTCTTTCAGAGTTCTGCTTGGCACTGCGCCTCAGAGGAATATGATTTGAAAAATGTTCCTCCACTGTACTTATTTGCATATTATTTAATATTCTCTTATAATACATACGTTATGAAATATAGCAGTCAGGATCAAATCAAATTTACTAATTAAAAAGCACTAACTCATTAGATATATATTACCTACGGACTCTGCTAAACTTCCTCACAATAATGATAGTACTTTATTCCAGTTTTCCACCTACCTCTGGCCACTCCATAGTCTTTTTTTTTTTTTGTGGCCATTATCCTCCTTGGGGCCATTAATGGACAAGGAATAGTTCTTCTTCTCTTCCCATTCTATCTCCCTGTCTGAATGCTGTCATCTCAGTCTGTGATTTCATGTAGTAGTATCTTTGAGCTTTAGGGGAATAACCTCTTAGATAGGCACCACAGACAATTAACTTTATCTCAGCTTAGCTTCCCTCCAAAAAATCCTGAAGCAGAGGTCTGGAATACAACCCCTCAAAATAGAGTGAGAGACAAGAAGAAGAGGGGGCAGTACAGTATATGGATAAAAAATCACATAAGCTATCTTAAGGACAGTGTTACAAGGGGCGAAGGGAGAAAAAATTTTGCCCCTAATTTCTGTCTCTCATTGGTCAGAGATATATGTTACAGTATGTGACTAACTCCTCTATATCCTCACATAGCTTATGGAGTGTCGTGCAACAAGAAGTGCAGACTGGGTCAACATAAATGCAAGAGAATGAAAGGCAACATCTGAGGCAGAAAACTATGAGAGTATGTCTATGCAAAGTTGGTGCTGGGGAGGTAGCTGGAATAAGACACAAGTGAGATCAAGAAGATCTGAAGTGATTCATTACCACTCTGATCCATTCATACCTTACATTATACTTAGTTTCTCTACTATAAGATGGGGCCTCTGTTTTTGTGAGAATAAGATGCCATCATTTCTTCCCTGAGATCAGAAGTAAAAGTACAGTCAATAACTGAGTCTTCTTCAGTGAGGGACCCCTGCTGTAATCTCTGAGACACTTGAAGAGAGTTAAAAAAAAAAAACCTACTAAACTACCACCCTTTCTACTTGCTGACTCTGAGGCTGTTATTAATATTCAGCATCTCTTTCACCCATTCTACATTTCCTTCACTAGAGGCTAGATCTTGCTAATTTGATCTACTTGCCAGTTGAGGTAAAAATCTGAATTGCAGCCCTCAATTATCTGACCCCTTACCTTGCTCTTGTTGAGCCATAGCTGTTAAAATTTCCTATTTGAACATCAGGAGACTAAAGTATCTAGGCAATAGTCGGAGCTTCAAGTTCAGTAAAACTCTTAAATGTCCAGTAAAAATCACTCCTCGACCCTAGCTGGGAGTCAGGACTTCTAAGTAAAAGAGACTAAAGTTTCATGAATGAGAAACACAAATTTTTAATCCTACTTTCATCATTTAGTTCCTAGACTCAGGTATTTGGCTACTGGTAACACACACCATATATCAGCCGTTGCTTCAGTGCATGCATCACATCCTGAAGGGCATTGCTCCAACTCTGCAGGGAGTTGTTTTCATAATGTCACTTCATTATTAAATAGGTCACTCTGCTATTGCATAGTCCTGCAATATGTGTATTTGTGCATGCAACGCATGTTAAAACTAAGAGAGTAAAGGTGATGTACATTGTCATATTCCCTTAGTTCTAAAATGGAGCTCTCAATGTAAGACAGTGGTATGAAGTCCTGTTGATAGATAAGTTATTTTTAAGCCCTGAGATGGTTGCAGTAGCAAAGGTACTGGAAACTGGAAACCAAATCCATGTCCGGAGTAGGTATTCTATAAAGACAAATCATTGCTACCTTCCATCCAATGATGTACTACTCTTCCTTTGTAAAGGTGCTATATTAATGGCTTGGTATCAGTCGGTCTCCATTGCTCCATTAGGCATTTAGGAGTAGCTTTTTCAACATTGGTGAAAGAAAGCATTTTTTGGCCACCCTATTATAGGCCATAGTGTCAACTCTGTGGTGGCCCACATGGAAATCTGGCCTACAGTCAGAAAATGAGTCATAAACACCTCATTGTTAACATTAGACAACATATGTTAATGTTTTGATGCATGCTTTTTAGTGGGCATGCATCTAATTTATGCCCAGTTCACCTATTCCAGAGTTTCTTACCCCATCATCTTTCATTATTGTTGTAGGCTTCTGATCAAACAGCCAAACCATTACTACTCAAAAGTCAGGGTCCAAACTGCACTTCAGGCCTTTTCTTCTTTTGAAGTGGATAACCAAATATTCTGTTCCGGTGGTTCATCTGTCCTCCTGAATAAGGCTGCAATGCAGTGAAGGTCCATTTTAGCTAATTCTGAATTTTTTTCTCTCACTTGGTCATGAAAGTAAAAGGCATTGATGATATGACAGCCTAGGTTTCCTACAAATGTAATTCATGCACTTTTTCTGAATATGCTTATGCCGAATCCTACGTTTGCCATTTTCATCATACAGCAGACTAGTTCTCTGCCCATCCAAACTTGACTCAGTGAATGCTTAAAAGTCACAGTCATTTGTTGAACCATAGTTAGACATGTAGAACTTGGGCCCTGTGACATCTTGAGAGCTATGTGTTGTGTTGTGTTGTGTTTTGTTTTGTTTTGTTTTGTTTTGTTTAAAACAGAAAGTTATTCTCTGCCACAGAACCCCAGCAGTCTGTATTTTCATTTCCCTCTTGGTGCTTGCCAGAGACTCCACAATATCATTAACTGTAAGACTAGGTCTTGTACCGTTTGGTCCACTAACCACAGATACAGCACAATAGCCTGGACATGCTAAGAGTCTCCCTGTTCTTCTGAGTCTCTGAAAAATGGGTCAAAACAGTATTTTAAAGTAAGGAATATGCAACCTCTCGATCCCAAAGAAATCTACTCTTTTCTAGATAGTAGATGTTAAAAGAGAAACTGTCTTTACCTGCGAGAATGTTCTCAGCATGCTCCAGAGTTTTGCACTCCATAAAACCATAAGCAGTATGCCATGCTCCTTAATTTTAATGAGGTGTCTGATGTGTATATTTTACTAAACTATCAGAGGTACCACTTCTTATCAGATCCAGTTAGTATTTTCTTGTCAGTATAGAGGAATATGATGATGATCTAGGGTGACTTAAATTTTGAAGATCAATGGAATTGACATAAAGTATTAAGCTGGCCCTGCCATACTGTAGTTACCTGCTTTTGACTCTCCCCATGGATAGGGACTGAGAATAAAGCATTACCACATGTTCATTTGTAATACCATATCTACCATGACAAGTGTTGATGGGACTTCTACCAGTTTCAGATCATAGTGACCCATTAGCCATTTTTCCTCTGGGATCATGAATACTATAGAAAAGGTTATGAAAGGTTTTACCACCCTATATCTTGAAGTCTTTGAAGGTGTTCCAATCTCTACAATTCTTCCCAGTACTGTATGCATTTTTGCTTTGATTTGTTGTCTTGATATGAGATAGAGTAGTGGGACAAAGTTTCAGGGGCTTATATTCTGTCCTTCTTTAAAAAAAAAAAAAGGACACCTATACCCCATGTCAGAGAGCTAGTGTGAGTGTTGCCCACTGGGAGAAGACTGGAAAATAACTCAAGATATGCCTGCAGATCCACTGTTCCTTTCACAAGAGAAACTTGGCTCAAAACTTCACTAATTACTTGGCCTCTGTCTTGGTTACTTTTCTCTCATTGTTGAAGCAAAATACTCAACGTCCAAAATTAAAAGAAGGAAAGGTTTATTTAGCTCACAGTTTATGGAGGTTCAGTCCATAATCAGCAGGCTTAAAGGCAGAGTGACACGGCAGAGGGGCAACAGTTCATGACAGCAGCAGATACCAAAAGCAAAAAGAACAAAAGGGACAAAAGAGAGGAGCAAGTCTCTTTCCCTTCCTGTTGTATGCAGGGTGGATGTAGCACTCACCCTGCCAATCCCAGCACTAGACAATGAACCAATCACAAACTCTAGATTCAGCTGTCTGATTTCTAGCACACACACGTATGCAACTACCCCCCCCATGGCCTCATGAGGCTTTGGGGGGACATCCAGGCACAAACCCAAGCAGCCTCCATAAAACCTGTACGCTAACCAGAGAAGCATGATGGTACTTCCAGTACCTCATTATTGGTGTAGTTTGGTATCCCACTGTAGCAGTTCTCAAAAACTCTGGGTTTTCCCCTCCATGAGTACACAGCTAATCCATGGAAAGGTTTTTGCTCCCTCTTCCCTTACCTAGGCCATTTCCTGTCTCACTCATTTCTTCCTCCCACTTCCTTAGGTGTACAAGCACCTCAGTGTTAGTGTAGTTTGGTGTCCAGTTGTAGTCCTCATAAAATCTGAATTTTCCTCTTTCTCAGTGCACCATTACCCATGCAAAGAAGCTCTTGGTTCTCTGGCTCTACCTAGGGTTTTCCCTCTCTCTGACACATTTCTTCCTCCCCATTCCTTCCTTCCCTGTCTTGGTCTAATCATATGTATGTTGTTGTTATACTATATGCCTTTTTTTCCTCCTTGGTACCACTTAATATAGATTTAATTAATTTTCTGTGTTTAATTAATGCCAGTCTCTACATAAGATTCTCAAGGGTAGTTTCGTTACCTGTGCTGTGCATTTCTCTATCCCTAGTGTAATGCGTGGGTCACATATAAGGTGATTAATAACCATTTAAGGAATGAATAGTTAGATGATGAAAGGGAGTGAAAGAGAAGCATTTTGCTCAGTTTGGAGCCTTGTATCTGTATCTCATTAATTCTAAGAAGTTCATGCTTTCTGTATTTTAACATTTCTGGCATCAATCACTGGGTCAACTACCTATTGTGAGTTAGTTATTACTACTTGTGCACGTGCAAAAAGCTTACAAAGGGAATTCAGCAGCTTGGAAGAAAATTTCAGGGGCAATAGTGGAGCGACACTTAATACTTTATCCTACAAAGGACTATATTTTGTGGGGAAACAGCCTTTTGGTTTGGTTTGGTTTGGTTTGGTTTGGTTTGGTTTGGTTTGGTTTGGTTCTGGGAATCAAACTCAGGACCTCACTTTTGCCAAGCAGGTGCTCTGCCACTGAGCTATATCCCCAACCTCTAAACAGCCATTTTTGAACTGAAAAGATTCAGAAGAGTTGGACTCTGAATGTGAAAAAATTTTAGTACTTTTGATGCACATAATCTTCTTTCTTATGCTCAAAACTGATCAGTATTATCAAATCTCACTGTTAGGCTTATCAAGACATCTCTTTAATAAGTATAAACTCATTTTTATGTGGTAGGAAATTACATTGTAGTTTTACTGGGCAACTTTTTTGTTAGTAATTCATAAAAATGGTGCATTTTATTTTATAGTCAATGTAATATGACATTATACAGTTGTCTTCATGGGCTTTATTTAAAAAATGGACTTTTGCGTGAATTAGAAA
>RJWT010054904.1:0-10235 GCA_004365215.1 Cuniculus paca
AGAGACAATGGATGCCCAGGCCGGGCAGTTGTGGTGGGAGTGTGGTGTAGGTTTCAGAGAGGGAGCCTGGTGCAAAGGGTTCTGTGGGTGGTCAGCGCTCAGGATCTGGGTTGGGCGTCCCTGTTGAGGGCGTGCCTTTTGGTAAAGGCTGCAATCGAGGCCCACAGACAGACCGCCTGCGACTTTCACATGTAATTGGAGGTGGAGCTCCAGGATGGAGGACAGGTGAGAGGTGTTGATGGGATCAGCAGACTTGATAAAGAATTTACAGTACATTTGTATTATATAGTAGGCTTATGTCCCAATAAATTGTTATATTTTTCACTGAATGTGAAGTCACAGAAAAAAAATTCTACATATATATATATATATATATGCTCAATACTCAATAGGATTCAGGTATGGTGACTCATGTGCATAATCCAATTTGCTTAGGAGGCTGAGACAGGAGGGTGGCAAGTTCCAATTCAGCTTGGGAAAAGTGGCAAGATACTGTTTCAAGGTCAAATAAATTTGAAAATGATCGAGATTTAGATCTGTGGTACAGTTCCTGTGATTGTAGTTCCACTATCAAAGACAAAAAAATAGCTGGACAACTTGGAAATCGCATGACACTCTGAAAATAAAAAGGGCTGGGGATGGAATTCAGTGTGATGGTCATCACTTCAATTCCCAATTCCCCACTATCACAAATAAAGCAGAAAAGTTCAATAAGAAAGTAATACAATAAAAAATAGCATGAAGAGTTGAATACACACTTCAGGATACAGAGAGAATATACTTGTGAGCATGGTGCGTCAGTCATCAAAGAAGTGCTAAATGGAAGATGTGGTGGCACATGCCTGTGACTCCGGTACTTGGAGGGGAAGGCAAGAGGCTGTCACTTAGGGGACGGTCTGTGTTACATGGTGAGTTCAAAATCAGCCCACATACAGGTAGCCTGTATCAATAAAATGAAAGAAGTATACAACATAGCCACAATGAGAGTACACTAAATAAAACAGCTAGAACAAGGAGACCAGGCACGCAGAGTGTTGCAGAAGTTGTGGAAAAACTGAAAATCATGGACCCTCCTCGTGAGCATGTAACATTCTACAAGCACACTGGTAGACAACATTGCCAGTTTCTGAAAAGTTAAACACATGCTGTTATGGTTAATACATTGTGTCAACTTGAGAAGTTTAGAAGTTTAACTGAGAGACTCAGCAAGGAGCCAGGGTTCCTACTTTGTAAATATCCTCATCCTGTGCAAAGGACTCCCAGGAGATTCTGTGAGTGCCACACCTGCCCTGGGTAGGGGGGTGCTCTGTGTACAATATAAGAGAAGAGGCTTATTTCTCCCTTTTGCTCTGGCTGCTGCCTTGAAGTGTTGCCCCAGCGTCATGCCACCTTGCCTTGGAGCCAGCTGATTATGGACTGAAATCTCCACAAACAATAAGCTAAATAAACCTTTCCTTGCTTCCCTTTGGGTGTCAGGTGTTTTGTCCCAGCAATGAAAGAAAAACATCCAAGATACATGCCTACCTTACGAGTTTTCAGGTGCATTCCTAAATGTGTACCCAGGAGAACGGAGAGCATGAGTTTGCATGGATGTTTGTGCCTGGATATTTATAGCAACATGGATAGCTCAAATCAGAAACATCTGAGATATGCGATTCCAGGTGAAGGTGCATGTAAGTATCACTGGGGTACAATTTTGCAATAATTTTAAAAAAAGCAATAACTGGCTGGTACATGCTACCACATGAATGAAGGTCAATTATGCTAAGTGAAATTGAATACTGGTGGGGAACCTATGGCATATGTTCCACATCCAGGTGTTACTGAAAGTTCCAAAAGGTTCATCCTCACTGGCCTAGAAGAAAAGCCTCTACTGTGTGGTTCAAGTTATATTAAATCATAGGAAACACAACCTAACTCACTTTGACATCACATCATGTATGGGAAGCAGAAGCAGGGAAATACCAACTGCATGAGAAAATTGGGAAGTGAAGGCTACCTTCACTATCTTGTTAATGGTGATGGATTCCTGGATGTTCACATATTTGAAAACTGAGCTGAGTCCTCTTCACTCTCCTTCCACTCCTGTCCTCACCCCTTTTTCCTTTGTTTTCCTTTCTCTTCTTCCTCCCTCCTGTCAAGTGTCTTGTTTTTCAGCCCTTACGTCTTCCAAGAAGAAACTTTTGTTGCTCAAGCAGAGCCTTATGGGAGGTGGCTGTACCTAACCATGACCTGGGGAGCTGTTGTTGCATTCTACTCCAAGGGATCCAGAAGTAGAATCTGCTGTCTCATCGGAAATCATACACAAGAGTTAAAGACATCACATTATTGTGATCCATGCATGCCCAGTTTTGTAGGCTCACAATTCATAATAGTTAAATCTTGGAAATAACCTATATATCCATGAACAGATGAATGGATAAAGAAAATATGCTATTTACACACAATGGAGTACTACTCTGCCAAGAAAAAGATTAAGAAGTCATATGTAGAAAAATAGGTATACTCTGATGCCATACAATTAAGTGAAATAAATCAGACACAAGCTTAAATATCATATCTCTCATTAAGAGAAACCTAAAAGAAAAACAAAGAGCAAAATAAAAGATAGATAGTGGGAAGTAGAGAGGTAGGTCATTGTCAAAGGGAAAGGAAGATCAAGAGATAAAGGTAGGAGAAAACTGGAATGAAAATGGAATTAGACATGTTTTGTACACATATACTACATAGAAACAATGTAAATATTATGTACTGCAAACGTACAGAATAAGGAAGGTGGTCATGAGATGGGTAAAACAGGGTGATTAAAGGTAAGGGAAATTAAAAAGTAATTAAGATATATTATGGACACCTAGCAATTTCCAACACAGAATGTGAACATTATGTACTACAAACATGCACTAACAAAAAAGGGAGTGAATGATCCCCCACCAAATCAATAAACTGCTGCAGAATAAAGTGTCTAAAACTCATTTGTTTAGATCTGGACCTGCTGTTCTGGAAAAACTGACTCTCCACATGCTGAAGAGTAAATCTAGACCCACGTCTATCACTATGCACAAAACTAAAATAAAAAAGGATTAAAGATCTACATATTAAAACAGAAACACTAAATCTCCTGGAAGAGAAAGTGGATAATCTTGAATACATAGGTGTATGCAGAGTTCATGAACAGACTGCATTGGAAATACTTCAAGTATCAACAACTGGGGCCACAGCTTATTTAAAACCTTTTGGATGTCAAAAGAAATCACCAACTGAGTTAAAAGACAGCCCACAGAGTGGGAAAAAGTTTTAGTCAAATGTCCCTCAAAGGATTTGCATGAGGAACATATAAAGAATTCTTTTTAAAAAGCCCCCAAATTCAAAGACCCAATGCAAAAATGAGCATATGAGATGAATATACCCTTCTCAGATTAAGAAATACAAATGGCACATAAACATGTGAAAATAGGTTCAACATAATTGGTCAATGGAGAAATGTAAATTAAAACAACACTGAGATTCCAAGTCACCTCAGAAGAATGGTTATCATCAAGATATCAATCAATAATGAATGCTGGAGAGGCTATGTGGAAAAAGGAATCCTTATGCATGGTTGGTGGGAGTGTAGACTGGTGCAACCACTGTGGAAATCAGTATGCAGATTCCTAAACAAACTAGTATTAACAGTCCCTTTTGACCCAGCTATACTTCTGCATATCTTCCCAGAAGATTTAAAAAATCATATCACAGCGATATATGTGCACCCAGTTTATAGCAGCACAATTTATAATAGCCAAATCTTGGAAGCAACCCAAATGCCCATCAACCGAGAAATGCATAAAAATGATGTGGGTTTTAAATTATGTAATGCAGGACTACTCAGGTATAAAGAAGCATGAACTGGAGACATTTATAGATAAATGGATGCAACTCATAAGTGAAATGAGTCAGACTCATTCATGTAATCATCACATTGTCTCCTTTGTGTGAGAAAATGAAAGAGTAAATAATGTCTAAAATGTATAGTAGACATGTGAAATGGGGAGGACTTTTTCAAAAGGAAGTCAGAACTGGGATGGGGAAAGGCAGTAAAGACAAATGGGAAAAAGGAAAAAAAATGCAAGTGAGTTATACTAGTCACTCTTAGTTCACTGAAGAGGAAGATTTGTGCTAATGTTTATTGGAGAAATTTTAATGAACATATCTTGTACTCTGAGTAACTACTTTAAAGATAATATGCAATCTATTAACTATTGTTATTCTCCTATGAAATTTTTCTTTACCTTTTTTTCCATAAAATCAAAAAAATCTGAACCTCTGTAGATTAGCTGGAGCCCAGGTGTTTGCTAGTTTTGCTCTGGGCTCTTTTAGGTAGCTTCAATGAGATGGTGGCCTTTGCTGGGCTGGATGTGTGACACCTGACACTTCCCACACACAGACCTCTACTTCACAGTGTCCAGGACTGCTGACACTGGGACCCACGAATCCATGGGGTAGGGGTAGAAGCTGCTAGACCTTCTCACTGTTTGAGCCAGGAATGTCTCAAAACATTTTGCCCTCCACATTCTATTGGTCAAAACAGTCATATTGATAGTAGTAGTAGTAGTAGTAGTAGTAATAATAATAATAATAATAATAATAATAAATTCTCTGTTATAAGAAGTGGAACACTATATTTGGATAGGAATTGTTTGGGGGTACCTTTGGACACTACTTCCTGCAGCACCTTACTAACATGTGTGGGTGTCAAGTGCCTGTCCTGTCTGATGCGTGTGTGTTTGTGTATGTACATGTGTGAGATTACTCATCTTGGTAAGGGATATAGGAAGAGGAAGTAAATACATGTATGGAGAAAGGTGACTCAGAGGGTCCAGCTTCTCTGTCCTAAGAATGGGGAGAAGAGCCTGGCATTTTCTGAGGACATTCCTGGGGCAGACAGAAAGACAAGGAAGAGGAACAAAAATCTATGCCTGTGTCCTGAGTGTTTTCTCTCAGGTGGCTCCTATATCTTCCCACCGCATCTGACCTGTTGACACTCTGGCTGCAGACTTCAGGCCTGTATCTGTGTGTTCCGGATCCTCTGCAGAGCCGTGGACATCCCCCTAGTTAGAACTATGTATCAGCACCACGGACAGCGCCACCACCCTTTCACAAAAATCCCCAGAACCAGTCTGTCCTACGGAGAAGGAGCGCCCCTGGGGCCGCGTCCCTATCCCTGTGGGGGAAGAGTGGGGTCTGATATACTGATATACGGAAATGTCAAACCCAGAGCAAAGAACTTTGTAGTTTTCTGAGGATCTTCATTATAGTGGGAAAGTGAGAGGTACTGGGAATATAGTATCCAAGACTTCAGGAATTCTCTTTATTTCAGGGTCGCATGTGGAATTTACAGCAATTGTGGCACCCTAAATCCTTATCATGTCTACTTTTCTCATTCCTTCTTGAGAACTTGTAGAGCACTATCGAAGCTGGAAACTAATCACACGTGCAGTGCTGAGGCATGGCCATTCCAAGAACAAAGAGCACACAGGGAAAGCCACCTGAAGAAGCTGCTTCAGCCCAGAAAAACACAAAGCCCCTAGAGAATCTAAGCAGTGGGCTGCTAGGCAAAGGGGTACTATGTAACACTGTGTTGCTAAATGTATAAAAAATGCCCACACAGTGAGAGGGCAATTCTTTTCCTCCCATCAGGAGTGTGAGGATGCAATCTGACCCTAACTTTTGTCTCTTTTGCATTTTCTCATCCTCTCACAGACTTTCACCCCAAGAACCTCAAGAATCATATGGGTCATGGCAAATGGTGCCTGAACAGGGATGGGTTAAGAGACAGAGGTTTGAGGGGACACTTCTTATGTGTGTGGGGAGGAGTGGGGAGAAGTGAACAGGTAGTGGTCAATATTCATCACGGGAGTGCATTAATATTGACATCATCAGGTGGAAATCTTGGGGATACAAAAACATGTCCACTAGAGCTAGAAAAAAAAAAAGAATCCAAAGAGAGAAATAGGCTTGAGAGAAGCCAAAGAGACAAACAGGCTTAACAGAATTCAAAGGGACAACAGACTTACAAGAAACAAAAAGAGAAGAAATACATTGATTTTATCACTTGTGAGACATAGGGAAAGCAAATTATCAAGCCACATATGTATATGTTTGTTGTATGCCAGATTCTAGTATTTATTTTCCTTTGGAGGATTTTGATTAGGAAGTATGTTAATGATTATAAGCTTGTTGACACAGCCACAACAGAATTGGCTTGGAGCAATATTTTAAAATCAAGTCCTGAGCAAGAAAAAGATGGTGGAACAACAGAAGCCCTGATAGAATTTAAGCCCTCTGCCTTTGCTCAATTAGATAAGAAAGGAGAGATGGGGCATAATTTTTCCACGAGAAGAGAGCTTTGCTGCGAATTATTTTACAACATCCTATAATTTTAATTGAGCCACAAGCAGTAATCCCTGCCTTTTTAGCCCACAAAAATTTCACTGCATCACAGGTTGGAACTTCCACATCCAAGACAGTAGAGTCATTTTCTCTTTTTCCCTTGCAACTGGTGCTAAAAGAAGCCAGATGGCAGGGGAGAACAGGGGTGGTTTTCACCATATCTACTCAGTCACAAAACTTTCAATCCCCAATAATCCAGGACTAACTATAATCACTCAGGCTAATAATCCACAGCCTAAAGGAAAGGGAAAGAACAAGGCTACTTATTTGCATTGCAGTGGGGAGGGATATTTTGCTCAAAATGGCTCTGCTCCACCTGTGGGGGGAGTGCAGCCATTATCTGTTCCTTCAACAAAATCTTCAACTATCTGTTCAAAGTGTGGATGACTATATCATTGGGCTACTTGATGTAAATTCAAAACTGATGTGGAAGGCTGAGCTAGTCCAGGAAACTTCCACCAGGGACTGCTACAGCCCTACTCAGGATGACAAACTTCTGGTGGTTATGGGGGTAATGTGGTCCTGATTTGTGGTTTGCTGATTTTTGTTTACAAAATACTTTCACAGAAGACAATTTCAAATAACCAATATGACAATATCTAAGGTGTAAAACATCTAAAATTCAATATTTGGCTTTCATGAGCTGGTAATTGTCTGGCTCCAGCATATAGAAGTGTCTCAGTATGGATTTGTGGTAAGTTTTGGTGTCTGGCAGAATAAATTCTCAAACTCTGTTCTTGTAACTCTATGTTTATTTAGTTCTTTTTTGCTTTCTTATATCAATTTTTAGTTTTCAACACATTCGCAATTCACTGCTTGATAAATTTCTTGTTTGTTTGTTTGCAGAAGAAAAGAGTGCAAATTTACATAATGTCCTAAGATGTTTGATATTTAGAAAAGATAATAATGTTAAGCTTATGGCCTCTACTACACTGAGCTGTTACTAATCTTTTCTTCTGGATGTTCAATAACTGAAGTTTAGAGACCAAATATTATAGGGATAGACAAGCTAATGGGGAAAGCCAATATTTTGGCCTCAGCTTGAGGTCAATGCAGACCCAGGACATAAAGGAACCTCTGCTGTGACATCCCATAACTCGGTGAGTCTCTGGTCTTCTAAGCAAGGAGATCGTGGAACGACAGAAGGAACTGATCAACAGTATGTGATGTGCCTAAGGAGAGTCACCAAGAGAGAAAAGTATCTTCTAAGCTTTCACAGAAACCATGTGGTCAATAGATGGCCATGACTCATCCAGACAGCTGACACTGACAGAAGATCTAAGAGGTGCTGTGCATGGTTCCAAGGAATTCCTGAAGAGACTTAACTGAACTAAATAGATAGCAAAAAAGTGATTGTATTTAATACAGTTCTCACCTTAACTGGGTCTTGAACATCCTTCCGGAAAGTACAAATATAAGAAGTATAAACAATGCCATAGTAAACATTAGTAAAAAAGACTAGTCCTTAACATCTGACAATTGCTGGCTACATCGGTAACTGACTACTGTTATGGATTAAGGGACTGTACAGGATTTCAATTGTGGAGCACAGGGACTTAAAATCCTTGGACCTCATCTAAAAAGGAAAGGGATTTGAGAATGAAAAGGTCTCCCACAGAGTTCTCCAACTGCAGCTCCTCCAGCTTCAACAGACCACCCATTCCAAGCAAAAACAAAACAATAAAGTGGGATATGTAGGAAATCATTGAAGTTGGAAACTGATCACTTGTGCAGAGCTGAGGGATGGCCATCCCAAGAACAATGAGTGGCCGAGGCAAGTCAGGTGCAGGAAGCAAGTCAGGTGAAGAAGTTGCTTCAGCCCAGAAAAACACTAAACCCCTAGAGAATTCAAGCAATGGGTTGCTAGGCAAAGGGGTACCAAGAGACATTGTGCTGCTAAATGTATAAATAAATGCCACTACAGTGAGGGGGCAGTTCCTTTCCTCCCATCAGAAGAGTAAGGGCTCCTCCTGATCCCATTTTTTGTGTTTTCCTTATTTTCTCATCCTCTCACAGTCCTTCACTTCAAGAACCTCAAGAACTCAGCTGTTTGCAGCAGGAACTCACCTTCATCTCAATAAGAGGGAGATCCCCAGCAATTCATGGTCTGTGCTTTCCCCATCATGACCATACACCCAGTGGTATCATGTCAGGAGACTACCTACCAAAGTGCCTGCCCCTTTCTCCCCTTTGCTGGAAAGCACAAGGCATAACCTGATTGCTTACTACTCAGCTACTGAATGAATAAAATTTTCTCCCCTCATCCCATGAGATAGACTCAATGGCTTTCTGTCCTAGTCCATTAAATATTGAGGAGTAAAAAACTGATAAGATGACTCCCCAGGTAAATGGTGGCACATGAGATATGGTGCCTGTGTGAATAGGGAGATTTACTTGCTGTGTAAATTGCCTTGGCCTGCTGGAGGAAGGCACAGTACTATAGACTCAGTGTCTTATAAAGAACAGAAGCTTAGTTTTTACACTTAGGGAGGCATTGTGTCCTCATACGATGGCAAGGGCCAATAAGCTCCTTTGGGTCTCTTTTATAAAGGTGCTAACCCTACTTATGAGGGCTCTAGTCCCATGACATAATCAGTTACCTAAACATTTGTCTATAGGGAATTGGAATTTCAATATATCAATTTCAGAGGAAAACCATTCAAGTTGTAGCACTTGACATTCTACATATGAGTCTGTTCTTAAAATTGGGGAAGTGGGGCTAGATGGTCTCCCTATTAATCCTGACCTGGGGGCTTTAATTCACATAGAAACAAAACTCTGTTTTCCCCAGGTCTCCCCTTCCCAGTCTTCTGCGTTTCTTTACTAACTGAAAATCATAGGAAGCAGCTGAGACAGCCCTTCGAACCACTTGCATATTGAACTGTTTTTATAGGAGAGCTTTTGTGTGGGGTCATAAAGGATTACAGGACGAAAGACCAGGTGAATATTCATGGAGTGGTGGTGATTTACATGATGTGTGTGTGGGTGAGTGGGGGATGGCTATACAGGTTTAAACACTAATGTTCTATTCTTAATTCTTACAGCCAACTGCCTCTACTCCCATTCATGAGTAATGGTTCTGGGACAGGCTTAATATGGGATGCACACAGCTAGGCACTGAACCAAGTCAGAAGACTCATTTTCTATGTACATAGTGTTTAGACAAAAAAGTCCACAGCCGTAGTGTTCAAGGTGGCATGTTCATATGGTAAAACTGCAAACCAAGAAAGGACACAATCAGCATTACAGTGAGAGTAGGAGCTTCCTCAAGGAGGGAGTGGTCTGTGCCAACACTAAGGGGAACAGGTACATGGCCCTAGAGTGGTCACCTGGCCTATTTCATGAAATTCATTTTCTTGTCTATAACTTGAGTTGTCTTCCCAGCCCACTTCTATGTATGTCACTTATCCCCCCTAAACTACGTTATAAGAAACACTGACAGGAATCTAAGGATGCTCTAACTCCTAGGTTTTCCACTGCTATTTTTAGTTCCTGCTACACAGTTCATATAATCTCATGGTGAATTCAGGGGTGTGTTCACACTTGCATGAAATCCTGACCATCCTTCACGGTAGATGCCCCTAGGCTGGTGATATTCGCTCCTCAACTGCTCTTTACCTGGGAACCCAGGTGAGGACTCCCGGGGAGCAGAGCTGAGCAGGCTGCTCAACCTATCAGGCTCTGCACTAATGGGTCTAAGAGACAGAACAGCCATGAAGAAAGCCACCCTGGCTGGATGGAGGTGTAGTTTAGCGATACAGCATTTGCTTAGCCTGCAGCATTGAGGCCCTGGGTTTCATGACAAG
>RJWT010054905.1:0-10215 GCA_004365215.1 Cuniculus paca
CTCCTATTTCAGCCTCCCAAGTAGCTGTGTCACTAGTAATTGTGGGTTCTTGCTTAGTAATGATGGAAATTAAAGCTAACATGACAGTAGAAATCTATAGGCAAAAGCTTTAGTTGGAAGTTAAAAGGTGATAAGGAGAGGTCTCTAGCTTGGGTAGCAGCTGGAGGGGGACACACTGATGATGGGTGTCAGACTGGTCCATCAGCAGAGCCCAGGAACCAGTTTTATGGAGGGCTTGTAGTGAGCTGGGGTCTAGTTGACCATTGTCTCAGTCCTGGTTTCACAGCTCAGTTTGCATTCTTGTGACTTGAGGGGCAATTCAGCCCCCATAGGAGGAATGCTCGTGACTTGGAAGGGAGGGCAGTCTCAGTCATGTGAGGCTCTGCTGAGACCCAAGGTGACCATAGGTTTAGGGCAATGGAGACATCAGGGTGTAGATTTTTTCATTCTTGAAGGGCAATGAGATAGATGAGATAAATTTAAGGCTAATAAACCTTGTTTTGTAAACTATTATAGATAGTCACTAAATGACTAGCATGCCTATATACAGAGTCCAGAAGGATTTGACCCAGGGTTTCAAAAAATGAAGATCAGGCTTTGTTTTGCTTTAAGTCATCTATTGGACATTTGTTGACACAAGAGATGGATCACACTTTCTAGGAAAGACCACTTTTAAGTCCCTAACTACCTCAGAAGTAAACACAGACCATACTTTTAATGAGTGGCAGGTAAAGGCCTAAGAATTCGTTGTCCCTTGTCCTCAGAGTGGTCTCTATGTCATGACTATGTGAGCTGGGATTACAGGTGTGCACTACTCAGCTTTATTTTTCACAGTAATAGAAAACAGTTACCAAGTGATTGACTATGGTTTACATCTCAGAGCAACCTCTTCAGTTAGTCATTTTTCTTAGCTTCATTTTACAGAACAGCGGTCTGCACAGGTTGGGTAAGTGGTGCAGTGTTGAATTTGAGATGTGAATATCTTCTTTCAGTCTATAATCAGTAATTTTAGCCACCAAACCCAATGAGCTCAAATGTACTTTTCTCCAAACTTCTTTGTGTTTGGAATATTCACATACCTTTACAATTTGTTATCTTTATACTCTACATCTGTTATTCATTTTATATTTTAAAATTCATTCAGTTTAATCAAAATTTACTTAAATTTACTTAAACTATGACTGTTTTTCTTAAAATCAAGTGAAAATAATGTTATTGAACTCCAACCAGATTTCTGAAGACCCCCAAGTCTGAGATTTTCTATCTTTGTTAAAAAGGAAGAGAAAAAGATACTAAGAGTTAAAGATATGGACATACCAAACCGAGTTCTTTTGTTTGATAATTCTAAAATATTGCAAGAAAATTGAATATAAAGTGACTTTCTTATTCCAAGCAATAATGGCTTTTGATGCCCCACTATGAATGGTCTAAAATTATTACGTTAGCTACTCACAAAAAGACAGATGAGTGCTGGCAAAGATGTGGAGAAAAGGGAACCCTCTCGTACCCTGCTGGTGGGGATGTAAATTAGAACAGTCATTAATGAAAACAGTAGGGAGCTTCCACAAAAAGCTAAAAATAGAATTACCATAAGATCCATTCAACCTACTTCTGTGTCTAAATCCAAAGGATATGAAATCAGTGTATCAAACAGATATCTGCATTTCCATGTTTACTGCAACCATATTCTCAATAGCCAAAATAATAAGCAACCTAAATATCTATCAGCTGATGAATAGGCATAGAAAATGTAGAATGTATGCACAATGAAATAGTATTTAGCATTGAAAAGGAAGAGATTTGTGTCATTTGTGACAATATGGAGGGACCTGGAAGACATTATGCTAAGTGAAATAAGCCAGGCATAATTATTGCATAATCTCACCTATGTATGGGATCTAGAAGAGTTGAACTCTTAGAAGGAGAGCGGAGGATGGTGGTTGCCAGAGGTTGGGTGGGAGGTGAGGAAAGGGAAAGGTTAGGAGGACTATACAAGGTTTCTGTTAGGAGGAATGAGGTCTGGAGACTGACTGCAGGGTATGGTCTAGTTACAGTGGCACTTTGGTTCACGGAATTAATTTGCTTTATGATTCGGGGGAAGATGACCATGTTTGTGATCGTGGGGAGAAGATGGCCATGGTTGTGACTGCTACCTGATGTGGAGTTTGTGAACAGAGGTAAAATTTTGCGGAAAGCTTTTGTTTGAGAACCAAAGGGTTCATGAACTGAGATGTTACTGTAATACACAATATTGTATATTTCAAAATTGTTGAAAGAATAGATTTTTAAATGTTCTCATCACAAAGAAAGGAGCATGTGAGGTGATGATGTTAATTATCTGCTTTAATCTTTCCACAGTGTATGAATATATCAAAACATCGCATTATACCCCACAACCATATACAATTATTATTGCAATTAAAAATTAAGTTACATTAAAATTGTTACCTTAGGTACTACTGGTGGGAATCATTATATTTTTCTATGGCCCCTCCTGTCCCCTTGTGCCCTCAGACTCCAGGCCTCTGGCTTTCAGGCCAGAACTGAGGTTTACCAAAGTGCTGGTGGATTCTTTAACTCCCACCCATCCTTGTACCCAGGCATGGAGCCTGCCCTGCCTTCTTGGCTGGCCCCAGTCCTCTTCCTGAAGGTGCCATTTTGGTACCACAGTTGTGTGGCCACAACTCCTTCCCAGCCTGGCTTTAGAAGGTTAGAAATCTTTTGTTTTTCCTCCTTTTCAATTACAAAAGCCTGTTTGAACAGCCTCTGTGACAGCCCATGTTCAAACAAGCTTTTGTAATTGAAAACAGAGCTTGCAATGTGGCTGCAGGGACTCTTGCCTCAAAAGGAGGGGATGCAGATCAGGCTGTGAGCTGGTCCCTGAGGCCACCTTCAGAGTGTTTAAAGCTCCCTTCCAATTTAAAAAAAAAATGAACGAAAGAAAGAAAATTCTGTTTAAACACAACTGTCCAGACCAACTGGCTTGGGTGATTGAAAATGGAGATTTTGACATGGGTACTGCTTTAATCCCAGGGACAACTTTCTTGAAAATGGGACAGGAAAGAAGCACTTCTTCCTATGAGCTGATTCACCCTTCCCTGGCACCTGCCCTGCTTTTATTCTATGGGGTCTTTAAGATTTGATGTACAAGTATTTCTAGCCAATTCAAGTTCAGGCTCACATTCAAGTTCAAAACATCTCTCTCTCCAAGCAGTATAAATGTACTGACTGAGAGCAGTGGTTGACAATGGACAACTGGGTTCACATCCTAACTGTGTGACCCTGTAGAGTCATTTAACCTTTCTGGGATTCAGTTTTTAGTTTTTTGCCAATAAAATAACATCACATTAGCACTTGTCTTTGGAAATTGCTTTGAAGACTAAAGGAGGTACTCTATTTAAATGAACAACCACTTTCCACATTGTAAGGTGAGGATTTGATGTTCCATAATGTCTAGTTATTCTTACTATTAATACTAATTACAGTATTGATGATAATATAATACTAAAGTGAAAGACTTCCTAGTGGCTAAGAATGTAAATTTTAGCATCAGATTGGTCCAGATGCACCTCCCTGAAACACTTTTTTATCTTAATGATGATGGATTTATACTCCCCCAAACTTGCACATGCCTACACACACACACACACACACACTCACACGTGTGTGTTGAGTTTACTCTATGTCAGACTGCAATGGGATTAAACAGGAAAAGCTAAAAGCTGGCAAAAGGTTTTGGAGCAGAAGGCAGATAGATACAAGGTTTTCTGAGAGCCCAGAAAGGAATAGAATTAATTCTTAATTGGGTTGGGATAGGAAAGTTTCAGGTACAAAGTGTTAAGGCAAACGGGCTGTGCTCAAGGCAAATGGACAAAAAGGAAGAGAGATAGAGACTGGGTACTGAGAGAGGAATGAGTGAAGAGGTAACCAGGAAACATGTATTTCTGTTTGACTGGAGAAGGGGGTTTACCCTTGGAAGATGATTGAATGGAAGGATGGGATGGAGGTTGTCTATGGTCATCGATGCTAGTCTTTTGATGTCAAGCCACCAAATAGCTTTAATGGAAACAGGATGGATGGATATATGGACAAATGAAAGTGAAATAAAGTAATTTCTTCAACAGTAGTCTAACCTTAGGGTTAGTAGATCAAGAGTCTCAAATGATAACATTAAAACCCATCTCTTACTCCTTGCTCTCAGGGCTGTGCTTCTGAATTGGCTTCATTGTTGGGCCCCACTTAATCCCTGCTGGTAGCTTCATAAACACCTCTGGATTGATCACCTCAGGTCACATTTGGTCATTTAACCATCCCAATTCTGAACTGAGATCAAGATGGGAAAGGGACTTGAATTGGTCATCCGGGGAACTGGAGGTAGGCCCCCTGTTGGAAGCACAGGGACTTAAAACATGAGAACAGTATGACAGGAAAGAAGACTCAGGCAGAGAACCTAAAACCCAGTCACCACGGCCTTTCACATTCAGCTTTGTTTTATCTTTATACGACGGCAGCAACAGTGTGGCATAGTTCTTAACACAGGAAGATGATGTAACTGGGACTAACCTAAGCTCAGAAATTCATTGAAAGCAAAGAATCACCTCTATCTGGTTAAAAACAAATTCTGTGAGGATTCGAGGCAAATTTGCTGGTTTGAAAATGGAGGATGCAAAAGAATAGGAGAGGTCTGTTGCACTGAGTGACTGTGGCTGACAGCTCAAGGCAGTGGGACTTCAGTTCTACAGCTGGACTGAAGAGTCAGAGCTTTCTCCATTATTTCTGGATGCAAATTCAGTCTCCACCTGATTTCAGACTCATGAGACCCTGAGCCAAGACCCTAGCCACCCCTACCAGACTTCTACCCTTCAGAATTTTGAGCTAATAAGTCAGTACTGTTTTAAGCCCCTAAGTTTGTGGGTTTTGTGATGATTTGTTATACAGCAGTAGGAATTGAACACAACTTAAAAGTTAAAATATCAATCTGGTTGTTGCTTTCTTGAAATGGTGGCAGGCAGGTCTCATTATGTAGCCCAGGGTGAGGTCAAACTTAAAATCCTCTTGACTCAGCCTCCAAGGTCCTGGCATATGCCACCACATCAGGCTTAAAATTATGATCTTAAAATTAGGTACAGAACACTATATTTCACTACCTTCATATAAAATCCACCTGTAGGGTTGGGTGTTCCTTTGGTCACATGTATGACATCTCATGCATATCTCAACTCTCTTCAAGCAATTACGTGGGGAAGAATTGAAATGCTTATGTCTCACGTGACCTCTAGACCTCGGTTCTCTCCACTCTTTGGCCCAAGTACCCACATACCCCATGTTGCCATGTTGAGCCATTGGGTCCATTTCCCTTCCTGGCAAAGAAAAAAAAAAGCAAAGCTCTCAAAATTATTAGGTAATCATATCACTTTAAAAAGCGACACAATATTTTCACAGCATGACGCCACTTAGCTGTGGTTTAATAAAATGTAGAAAGCCCATAGCCGAGGAAGCCAGTGTTCGGTGGGGGCAGACAAACAGCTCTCGAAACTCACATCAGGAAAATTACTTTTTCTTCAAATGGAAACTTTTCAATTGCTTTCAAATAGCTGGAGCTGATAGAAATAATTTTCTTAGCACGTTTGCATATGCTGCCTGTGTCTTCTCCGCACGGGGCCAGGAGCTTCATTAATAAAGCTCGTTGCAAGGCTCTGATGTTGCCTGGCTCTTGTTATTTAGAAAAGGCACCAAACCAAGTCAAGGAGAGTCAATTGATTACTAAATGCAATTCCTGTTCAGTATCACCAAGGCAAAATTGAGGTGTAGGGAGGTGTGTACTTGCACATGTGTGAGTGACTGAGCCAGGACAACTGTGAAATTTTGGTGTGACTGATTTAGCCCATTTTCAGATTCATGGTTTGGATAATAGAGATCATCAGGGCTAATTCTCCTCCTGTTACTGATGGGCAAACTGGTTATCCAGAGGAAAAAATGACTCAGAACCAATCACAAAGACACCGAGGGAAGCCATAACATTTAGGGAAGCCAAACTATTGCGTGGGCCCTTGTGACAAGATTGTGTTTTTATGACGAATCTAGACTTAGACTTCCATTGTTCTCTTTCTGGGCCTACCTTCCTGGATCTCTGAAATGCTGTGTGGAAGTTTGGGGCGGAAGATTAATCAATTCCATGTTTCCAATAATGAAGTCTGAGGATGTTGGTGGCTGCATGGTGGTTTTATATGGACACAGTAGGGCATCAGCACAGGCACTCACAGTGAGGGACATTCTCTCATCCATTTCTCTTCATTTCTCTGGTCCTGATACACCCTTGAGCCTATGCCAAGCTTGCCAGCTTCCTTGTAGTGCAGAGAGGCACAGAGCCTTAGAAAGACAATCATACCCAGGTCATTCTTTTCATCATCTCAATTGTATTTATTTTTGTAATTAATTATTATTTATGGCATGTGGTACTGATTTTGCATTTAGGTAAGTCTCCCTTTTTAAATCTGTTATTTACTTTCTAAAAATGAGTCCATTTAACAAAACACCTAAAATATGGTACGAATCACAAACATCAGAGGAAGGTGAAGACACATGGTTTCATCTGTGGCTCACGTTTCAGCCCAAGAGGCTGGGGCCTGCAGTGAGGACAGACCCATCCAACAGTTTTAAAAGGGAGTGTGTCAGCCAGGCATAGTAGCACACCCCTGCAATGTCAGCACACTGGGCTGACACAGGAGGATCACAAGTTCAAGCCTGTCCTGAGCAACTTGAGTGACTTAGAGAGATCCTGTCTCAAAATAAAAAAAAAAAAAAACAAGGAAAGGGCTGGGGATGCAGTGCAGTGTAAAGACCCTGGGTTCAACCTCTGGCATTGAAAAAAAAGTGAATTAATAGAAAGTTCCATGTGTTAGCTTTTCTTGCTGTGACAAAATATCTGAAAAAGATCATTTCAAGGAGGGAAGATGTATTTTTGCTCACAGTTTCAGAGGTTTCAGTCCATAGTCACTTGGCTCTGAGGTTTCTGGTTCCAGGTCAAGCAGAACATCACAGCAGAAAGCATGTGGTGGAGAAAGAAGGCAAGAAGGGATGGGGATAAATGAACCCTTCCTGGTTACTACCCTTTGACCTGTTTCCTCCAACCAGGCCCTGCCTCCTATCAACCCATTCAGCATGAACTCATCAATGAATTAATCCACTCATGAGGTTAATGTCCTTGTGATCCCATCACCTCAGAATACATGACGCTTCAGGGGACATTTTTGGTCTAAATCGTACCATATGATAAGGCCAACATAATAGAAATTACTTCTACTGGAAAGGTAGTTTGTTGCTCCTAATTTCCAAGAGGTGGGAGCATGGGTGGCCATGGGTGGGCAAGCTGTAGAGCAAAATGAATGGCAGGGCCTGGTGGGAGAAGAGATAGGCAGGAGCTGCTACTGTGGTTTTCCTCAAAGGAGCAGACCAGGAGGTAAGCAGGTTTAGGATTTAGATTTAGGTTTGAACAATTTCAGTGTCTCTGAGGCATGAGGCCTATCCCTAATTGTATGTTACCTGGGCCTCAGTGAGTAGGGCAGGTAGACAGTAGCCAAGGAGCCCCATAAAGAAGGTCATGGGTAAGAGAAGAAGGTGGGTCCTGGTTCAGTGGATTTGCATTCGAAGTCTGAAATCTTGGAGGAGTTGTTTGCTATCTCTAGGAACTGGCTAACCTGGGAGGGCTGGGTGTCAGAGCACTAGACCCACTTAACTCTACCACTTGACCTGCTGTTACAATGCCAGGCATGTCTTGTAGCCAATGGGAATAGAGAAACATTTATATGTAACTATGTAATATATGGTTATAGGTTTATCATATAAATATATAACATATATTTATCATATAAATTTATCTAGTTACTTGCATAATATATAGTTGCATATTTATGTATAATTATATGATTTCTACCTGAACTGTATCTGTAATTATATATAAATATATGTAGATGATATGTATGTATACATACATAAATTATGTGTAGAGTTGTTTATACATGCTTATACACATATATCACAAAATACAGTTTTCAGTTGACTATCAATTCTTATTGATGTCAAATATACATTACAAAGGAAAAGAACAACCACAAAGGAGTTATTATAATGGCTATTAATTTGAATCATATTCAATTCTTTATATCTGTCTTCTGTCAATCAAGATAATAATTCCATGTTGACTATTTGTTTTTTTCTAACATTCTTAACAAAAGGTAAAACACCTCTATACTCTTTCCATTCTTTTCTCCTTCCCCCACCTTCTTCATTTGCATCTGTGCTTTAGCTAAAAACACCTGGAATGAAACATTTCTTCTGCAATATTCTACCTATGTTGACATCTTCCTGGGAAACACTCAGCTTTCAGGTCTGGAGCTGGTTTTCTGAATACAGTTGAAGTTAACTATCTGTAATTGGAGCTAGAGCAGTTGTCTGGAGCCAATTTTCCTCCAGTTTCCCACTCTCTGACCTGTGCTTGTGACATTTCAATTTCAGCCTTCTTTAATTCACTCTTAAGCTGAAGGGCTTAGCAACTTAGCATATTAAAACTATCAGGCTGCTTCTTCTGGTGATGGGGATGGGGATGAGGATGGGGATGGGAATGGGGATGATGCAGGTCACAGTGTTTAAAATGGACTCAGTCCGTATGGTAGACAGAAATACCCAATTCTTACACATTCCTATAACCACAGTCTTGCAATACAACTCTGCAGTCTAACGTTTGAGGAGAGGGTTATGGCCCTTACTCAACCACTTGTTCCTGGGCTGGCCTTCGGAGCTGCTTTGACTAACAGGATGCAGCAGATGTGGCCACATACAGTACAAGATCAAGACTGCAGGAGACCTTGCAGATTTTTCCTCTCTCCTTGGGAAATCTGCTAGCTGCTAGTATACAGCCTGAGGACCCCTGAAACAGAATATTCTGCTTACCAGTAGCTCACTGCCAGGCAGGAGGAAGCCCATCTAAAGATAGAAAATTAGATCCATTCAGTGGACCCCACCCTCAACTGCGCATCCATTAAGCATGGTGAGTGGCATGAATGGTTTTGCTTTAAGCCACTAACTTTGGGGATGGTTACTATATAGAAAGAATTAAGCATCTTATTTATCTGTAGCTGGGTAATAATCATTCCAAATTTAACTTTAAGCAAGAGATACTTACTATCTTCCAGTTTCTGAAGTCTTGGGGTTTGGAAGCTATGTAGTAGGACCAGGGACTCTTGTGAGGCCTTAGTCATCTAGAATTTAGGGGCTGAAGTATCCAGTCACAAGTTAACTCACAAACAGTTGTTGGCAAGTCCTCATTTTCCGCCTGTGCTGGGTTTCTAGAGAATTGTTCAGGCATCCATGCAGCGTGTGGGCTGACCTTCCTCAATACCAGTGATCACCAGAGAACACAAAGTAATCACATGTCTTCATCTTGGAAGTCACAGCTTGCCCCTTCTTTTATGCTCCATTTGTTAAAAGAAAATCACTAAAATGGCTCAGCCCAGACTCAGAGGCAGAAAGGAAGGTATTAGCTCCTTTTTTTGTTTTTTTGAAAAATGGAGCATCAAAGAATCTGGTGCTGTATTTTAAAATCATCATTTCCAGAACTGAAATGTTTTTGGCCCCTTTGTCAAAGATTAGGTGGCTGAAAGTGTCTGGCGTTATTTTCGTGTCTTCTGTTCTATTCCATTGATCCATGTATCTGTTTTTGTGTCAGTGCCATGCAGTTTTTATCACTGCAGATTTGTAATATAACTTGAAATTCAAGATTGTGATGCCTCTTGCTTAACTCTTTTTACCCAGGAGTGTGTTTGACATTCTGAGTCGCTTCTGGTTCCCATATACATTTTAGGGTTATTTTCTTTTTTTTTTAATTTTATTTATTTATTTTATTTATTTATTTTTATTTTAAAGAGAGTAGTACAAAACAGAACAAAACAGAATGAAAAAAGCGAAAGAAAACAGAATAGAGTCAAACATAACCTAGCATTTCAAAACAGAACACTGCTAGCTATACAGGTTTTCAAGACATAACAACAGGAGATTAACAATGGTTACCCTAGTGTCTCTTGCTTTCTTCAAAATGGTTGTTCATACATTTACAGACAATAAACTCAAACAAAATAAAGTAGTATAAAACCAGATAAAAGAGAATATCATTACAGGTCTTCAAGTCAGATAACAAGAAATGAGCAATGGCTACTGTAG
>RJWT010054906.1:0-10151 GCA_004365215.1 Cuniculus paca
GTGAATCTTGCATGGCCAGTCTTTCTGGAGGAGGAAGCATAAGAAGTACAAGTCCAGCCTGCTCCCCTGGCAGAGCATACTTTGTTTTTGAGAAATCCCAAACTGTTTTTGTGAGAATTAACCCTCTCTTGGAAACAGCATCTGGGAAATGGCGCCACTGCGGGCTGCCTACTGGGACAGCGGTGAGACACTGGCATCGCATGGAGCAGCGGGGACAGGTAGGGCTGTGGCCGGAAGTCAGGAAACCCAAGGGGCCCAAGGTGGGTTATAGCAGCTGCCTGGGATTCTGAAGGTGAACCCTAACCCCAGAACAGAAAAATTTAAAGATTGAATTGGGTCCTGGAGTGGGCAGTCCAGTAATGAACCGTGTGCTTAGCACATAATAGGCCCTCGGTAAGAGCTGGGTGCGGTGACTTGTAACTATAGTCATAGCATTTGGGAGGCTGAGGCAGGAGAATCTCTGCGTGTTCAAGGCCAACCTGAACTACATAGTAAGACCCTATCTACAATAAACAAACAAATAAGCACTCCATAAATGTGCGTGGGATGAATAACTGTAATTTTTTTTTTTTGAGACAGTCTCACTATGCAGTTCAGTCTGGCCTGGACTCACTATGTAACCCAGGCTAGCCTCAAACACATGGTGATTCTCCTGCTTCACCCTCCCTGTATACTTCAATTATAGACATGCACCACCATGCCTGACAAATTTTGTAGTATTCAGAGCTCTAAATAACATATCCATAGCATGAGGAGACCTCCTAGTGAGAGATAATTAACAATATAACCACTTTTCTAAAACAAAAACAACCCTCAAAAAGTAATTTCCAAAAAAAATTAATAAAGTAACTTTTAGCCTTTGCAAGGCCCTGGGTTTAATCCCAGCATGAGAAACAAAATAAACTATAACAAAATCCAGAGTAACTCCCAGGGCTGGGGGCGTGGCTCAGTTTACAGGGCAGGTTTACCATGCAGGAGGCCGGATCTCTAGCACTGCAAAACAAAACAAAAAAGAGAAAAAGTAATTCCCCAGCTGGAATCTGAAAAGGGGGCTGTAATTTTTTTCTCCTACTGGGGGAACAGAGGGCCTTCTCACAGAGCTTTCTTTTTGGTACTATCATTTATAATTTTTGAGACAGGGTTTCCCTATTGTAGTATAGGCTGGCCTTGAACTTGCTATGCTGTCCAGGCTGCCCTCGAACTTACGGTGACCCTCCTGCCTCAACTGAGTGCTGGGACTACAGGCGTGAGTGGCCACGCCCTGCTATTTTTAATTTTTGAGTCTGGGTCTTGATAAATTGCCCAGGCTGGGTTTAAACCCTGATCCTCTTGACTTAGCTACCCACATTCAGGAAGTGGGCCATCAAGCCCGCCAAGCTTGTATTCTTATTATTCTCCTGTCCTTAAATGGTTTCAGGTAGAATACAGGATACTAAAGTATGCTTATTTCTTCCCATACCGTTTTGGTTTGGGCTCTGGGGATTTGGTTTGCTGGGGATCCAACCCAGGGCCTCAAGAGTGCCAGGTGCATACTCTTTCACTGAGCTGTCTCTCAACCTCTTAAAAGCACGATTTTTCTTTTTAAAAATAAGGAGCATGAGCATTTTCATAGACTGGGAAATGGACACACAGCAAGCAGCTGGAATCCAAGCAGATACCGACAGCCCTCAGGTTTGCACTGTCGCCTTGAAATCTATGACCTTGGAACCCTTTGTGAACGCTGAAAGGCTGCTGGTTGTGAAGAGCTTCGTCAAGAATTTCCCAAGAACTGAGTGAATATAATCTCCAGGCAAGGGGCAATTTTGATAACATTTGTACTCTTTACTGATACATTGTGAAATGTGCTTTTCTTGAAACTTCTGGGAACGGAACCCAGGACCTGTTACAGAAGCTGTGCTAGCCCGCAGGTTTTAAGCTCTTATCCTAGTGACACCTAAATGACCCTTTCCACTAACATCTCCAAGTCGGAGGGAGGACAGTGGAACTTCTTGCATAGGGCCAAGGTGCCAGGCACTGGTTCCGTGCGCCCTGTGGAGTTGCCCGCCCTCTGGACACCTTATTTTTCTGTAGCTGTAAAGCCTTGGGCATGTAATTTGACTTCCCTTCTTCAGAAAAATGACAATGAGTACACCATGGAGTTTATTCTAAGGATGATTCCTGATTATGTATACAAAGGGCTTTCAAGAAGTGCCTGCTACAGAATAAAAACTGTAATGTTTCCTAAATAGTCAAAATTTAAATTGAATTGGTAAGTGGTTTATAAATTGCTAAGACCAAGTGTTTTGCAAATACACTTTTTTCTTTTTCTTTTTTCGGCACTGGGTATTGAAACCAGGGCCTTCACTTTGAGCCACATGCCCAGGCAGGGTCTCGCTAAGTTTTTCAGGGCTAGGATAGCTGGCATCTACCACCATGTCCAGTTTACTATTTCTAAAAGGGATAAAGTCCAGAAAGACTAGCATTTTTGTGAACCTTCAAAGAAAAATGATAAACTCACAAAACAGATTTATACTGGATGGATGACTGGCCAGTGGCTCTCAAGGTACATATGATGAACAGGGCACAAAATATCCCACTGCTAAACTACTGCTTATATTAATTCTCTACTAACTTGTACTAAATCTGGGACTGGGTATTTATGTGGCATCTAGTGTTAATATTCCTAAGATTTCTTCCTTTTTTCTCCTGGTGGTGCTGGAGATGGAACCCAGGCCTTCAGCATGCTAGGTAAGCACTGTGCCGCTGAATTATATCCCCAGCCCGAGCTTAAATTTGTAAAGGAGATTCCAGTTGTGCAAATGGAGGCCCTGAGTTGCCAGTGACACACAACTGGGATAATTTTTGCCTTCCAGACTCAGTATCTTTATGCTTGTGTGCCAAATAATCTCGCAAAACATTTTTTAATTGAGTTCAAATATTTATGGACTGCCTGCTCGGTTCATGTTATATTCACGAAGAAGAGAAAGCAAGCCACTTAGGCGGCGCGCGTTCCGAGCCTTGTCTTTTGAAAACACTGATGGCGAAGGAACAGACGTGTGCCACCGTGTTTCAGCAACACGGAGACAAGTGGCGCGGCTGGGTGGCCTCCCGCGTCAGGCCCTCCAAGGCCAGGCGCATTTCCAGTAACGGCTTCATTTCCCCCCATCTCCCTGGGGGAAGGACGGCGGCGAGCCGTGGATGGCGTCGGCTGACATCACCGGTTCCGGACGGTGGGGGAGCGGGGCCGCCCAGCCCACCTCGCCCGCAGGCTGCGGCAGGAGCCCCGCGTCCCCCCGCGTCCCCGCTCGGCCGCTGTAATATGGCCAAGCCTCGGGAGGAGCCCAGAGCGCTCGCCTTCCCCCAGCTCACGGCGAGGAAGCAGGGAGCAAGGTTTCGAGTCAAACACAATGTGAAGGAAAGCAAATGGGGACTGGGGCTCGCGCCTGGGCCAGCTGGAAGCGGGCGCTGCAGAAGCGCCAGCCTTGGGTCATCAATCACTGAACAAAACCCGGCCACCCCAGTGTCCTGGGGACGCTCTGGGCCCCCTTTTCTTGCGACCCCTCCCACCTTCTGCAGCCCTGGGTCAGCCCCGTAGCTCCCGCCCCTGTTAGGAGCGGGTGGCGCGCTGGGGGTCGGCGGGCATCTCCGCGAGACCTGGGTGGCGCCGCGCCCCGGTCCCGATCCCGGTCCGGTGCCGGTCCTGGCGCCCGCTGGGGATGCTGCTGCTAGGCGTGTCCGGGCTGTGCTCATGTGATGGAGCGAGGCAGCGACGGGGCGGGGGAGGGGGACAGGGCGGGGAGGAGGCGAAGAGGTGGTGGCTTTTTTTTCCCCTTCTTTTAAGGAGTTTGCAGCGAGCGCGTCTCTCGCATTCGCAGTCCGGGCGCGTTCGCGGGAGGACGCGGTGAGGGAGGCGCTCCTGGCAGCCCGCGGGCGCGCGTCCTCTCGGATTTGGGGAAGGCGTCGCCACCGCGAGCCATGGGCGCGGGGAGCTCCAGCAGGCAGCGCGGCCCTGAGCAGGCGCCGGCGGGGGGCGAATCTCCGGCTGAGCCTGAGCCCTGCAGCGGCCCCTCGGAGGCGGCGCCCGACCCGGCCGCGGACCCCGCCATCGCTGCCTCGGACCCCGCCACCAAGGTAGGCGCGCGCGCGGGGCCACCTGCTCCGGGGAGGGAGGGGGTCCTGATTTCCTCGGCGAGAACTTAAGTGCGTCCAGCCCGGCTGCAAACTCCGGAGCGCGAACCCCCCTTGTGAGGCTCTGCGGGATTTCCGCGCTGGGGTGGGGCCGTATGTGTAGGGGGCTCGCAGCTTTGTCGTGGGTCCCCAGGGGAGGCGACTGCGCCATCCGCAGTAGTAAAACCCGCCCTCTGCTCCCTGCCGCGGAGCCTTGCCCCGCGCTCTCCGGGCGGAGCCGCCCAGTCCCGGGCGATGAGCTGCACCGGGCATCACGAAGCGACCGCCCGCCGGGCATCGGGGCTCCCGGCGCCCCAGACCGCAGGTGCGGGGAGGCGGCGCTGGGGCCAGAGCCCCGTCCTCGCTGCCTGCTCGCCCAGAGCGCGGAGAGGTGCCCAGGGCTCCTGCGGCAGCGGCTTCTGGGTGCAGAGATCCTGGGGTGGAGCTCGCTGCGGGCCGGGAGAACCTGGGCAGACGTTGCGTTTTTGAGAGGGACTAACGACAGGTTTCGAGAGGTCGCCGGCGTCCTGCGCTCGCTTCCGCCCTGTGCCCAACCCGTGGACGCAGCTGGATAAACAAATGCTGGGGGCGTCCTTGAAAATTCTAGAGGAAGCGAAGGCATCGGGGAGCTTTGCTTCTGCTCTTTTCTGTAGACGGGAAAGACTCCACCAGCCCGCGGGCTTCCAGACTGGAGTGTTTTATCTGGGCCACGGATCGTCGTATTTTAGATCTGTTTTCCAGCGTGTCAGTTTTTTAGAAGGATGTGGGTGACCATACCCTTAAAAAACAACCCTTGAGTCGAATTTGAGGACAGAGGGTAATGAGGATCTCCAAGAGTTGTCTCATTATAGATCTTTACAATGTGAGAAAAATACTGATCTAGGTAAATTTCACAGATCTGTGACTGCATTCCCTTGACCTCTTTAGTTGTGTAGTCTTTGGGCCGAGAAACTGCTGTCTTTTTTTCTGTTTTGTTTTGACGGGGGCTCACGTTGGGGTTAAGCTGGACTCCAACTCATGCTCCTGCCTCAGCTTCCAGCTTCTGGAGTGCCTCTGTCACCACGCCCAGCAAGGCAGCTCTGAATGACGGTTCTAACCTCCAGTCTTTAATTTACAACTACATGTAAAATCCACCGACTTGAGATACTACTGCGCCTCTGATATATGGGGAGATTTCTTTTTCTTTTTTCTTTGCCTTTCAGACAGGGTTTCACTATGCAGACAAGCTGGCCTTTGTAGCCCAGGTGGGTCTCAAACGCAATGATTCTCCTGTCTCAGCCTCCTGAGTGCTGGGAGTACAGTAGGCAGGAGCCACCACACCCAGCTTTATGGGGGAGTTTTCTAAGGTGCCTCAATCCGGGCCTATGTAATCTGCATTGTTTTGAGCTCAAAGTCTTGTTTTACCGCGTACCTGTGCATCTTGCTTCAACAGCAACTACCTTCTAAATGACTCCAGTTTAAAGTCGAGTGCTGCAAATAATTTCGAGGTGTAATTGCCAGAACCTTAAAATCAGAAGATTCCCTCCCCCTTTGGCTTTTAACCTCCTTCAGGTGTATTTTATTGAAATGTAAACTTCCTTTAAAATATTTCTTCCATTCTCTTCCCACCCACTCTCATAATTAACATACACTGATTGCAAAGGATTGACCGGAAGCGGTCACTGCCACACTGTCATGGAACCCATTGGCAGGCTTCCCAGTGATCAATTTGGAGGCAAATCAATACCCTTCCACGCATCCTTGAAGTATGTGTAGTTTTTCATTTCAACTAGCAAAATTTATGACTCAGGTTTTGAAGACCTAAATCTTTGCAAAAAGACTCTGGGATTAAGAATGACTCAGCACCATTCCCGACCTCCAGCAGGCCTCGCCCCTTCAACCCTTCTGAATGTGCCACAGGGCAAAGGGCTGCTGGGTTTTGTTCCCAGTGGCATGGTTCACATGTGGTGTGCTGCCTAGCACGTAGTAGGCTCTCAGTATTTAGGGGGAGTAAGCTAGGACAATACTGGCTTTCACTGGAGACTGACGAGTTGGTCTTTCTACTTGACCTTGGTCTGTCTTCTTTTCCAACATTAACCTTTGACACCTGGTTATCAAGATGGGTTTTATGCTTCAAATGTTGGCTAAGTCAAGTCAGTCTGTTTGATGGGGGAGGGTCGAGAGAGGGTCTCCTCTTGTCTTACTGCTGACCTCAAACTCGTGATCCTCTTGCCTCAGCCTCCTGAGTGTGGTGGCATCACAAGGGTGAACCACCATGCCCTGCTAGAATTATGTCATGAACTTGCTTGATGAGTCTAGACATTGGGGGCTGTGTGTGGGGGGTTAGTCTGTAGTACATCATTTCCCCCTCCTTGAAATAGAATGTTGGTCATTAAAGGTGGTTAGGATATTTTTCCTACCTAATGCCTTGTATTTGTATTATGTATATTCTGCCTGTTTAGCAAATCCAGTGTCCTTGGTTCTGCTAATCGTATTTATTTAGGATGCTTAGGGTGGGACCCAAGGCCCGGGGCCTTAGGTTGAGCACACCTTACCACAGAGCTCCGCCCCTTTTCTGCTGTTGCTAAGCGCCCTTCCCTGACCCCTCACAGAAGACATTGAAGCTTTTGATTACCCCAGCTTAGCATTTCAATGCGCTGAGGCGGAAGTCTTGGCTTTATCTGTGGTGCATTTAAGTAAAATGGAAGCTCTTTCTGGTCCATCTTTTACAGTCTTTCTCTGTAAAGTATGGGGGTTGAGGTAAATGGCTTGATCAGGTAGGTTTTTTGCCAGGCCTAATTTTGAGACTTGGCTGTTTTGGCCATGATGTGTATGTGTGTTTTGGGGGGGAGGGGTTGGCCAGGAAAATTAGCCTACATTGTTCCTCCTTTGTCTTTTCTTTTGCTTAGCTTTTTGAGACAGGCTCAGCTCTGTAATTCAGGCTGCCCTTGCACTCACACTGGCCCAGGCTGGCCTTAAACTCTGCGTGCCTCAGTCTTACACAGTGGGATCCCAGGTGTGTACCACCACACCCAGCACCATTGTCTCGTTTTTGCACATTGTCTTCGAATGAGGGTATTTTTCCTGCCGATGGTGACAGAGGGTGGCCTGGTCCGTGACAAATAGACTTCCGTGGATCTGGCAAATCTTGATTCCCAGAGCCAACCTGCAAGCTGTCTGGACAATCACAGACCTTCTAACCTTTCTCTTATTCTCAGTTGGATCAGTGACTTCAAAGCTCTCCACGGAACCCTGGTCCTTTACAAGAGGGTGAGACCGTGTCTGCTGCAGGTGCGGAGCTGGAGACTTGTCATTTGTTCTATTTGATGATGTGAACCGTGAGTCACCAGAACACACACAAATAGAAGAATCCTGGCCAGGCCGGCAGATGAAAGGTTGTGCTGGCATTAAGATGGACGAGGCCGCCTACATTTTATTTGGTTCCCCCAGCTTAAGCTATTGTGACCGATCTGCCTGCCCTTTGCTTATGAAATGGGAGTGGAGAATGACCTGGCTTTTTTTCCCCCCACTCGCTGTCCTGGGGACTGAACCCAGGTGCTCCCCCACCAATGCTAGACAAGTGCTTTACCACCGAGCCACATCCCTAGGACTTTTTTTTTTTTGGTGCTGGGAATCCAAGCCATGACCTTGCACTTGCCAGGCAGGCAACGTGCTTCTGAGCTACATCTCCTCTCCCCAGGACTTTTAAAAACAATTTTATCTTGATACAGAGTCTGCTAAATTGCCTAGCTAACCTTGAACCAATGATCCTCCTGCTTCAGCCTCCCTAGAAGCTGGGATTATAGATGTTCACTGACTGTGCCAAACAACACCTCTTGAAAATCAGGATTGGTGTTCCCATGAGCTAAGGGAAGGAGGTTGGCTTCGCAGACCTGGAAGGGCTGAGGAAACCAGAAACAACAAAAAGAATGGGTTGTTTCAAAGTTAACGTGGAAGGGGCTTTCTTATTTACCAGCGCAAGAAAAAGCAAACTGAATGGTGCCCACCCTCGACCTCTATCAGCGTGTACACTGTAGTCCTTCGTGGAGTACAACTGGGTATTTATAGCACTCACCACTCAGAAAAGCAATCAGGGCTGGGTGTGGTGGCGCAAGCCTGTATTCCTAGCACTTGGGAGACTGAGGCAGGAGGATTTGAAGTTCCAGGCCAGCCTGGGCGACTCAGACCCTGTATCGAAATAAAGAATGAATAAAGGGCTGAGGATGTAACTTAGTGCGAAGACTCTGAGTTCAGCAGTATGGCGAAATACAAAACCAAACCAAAGGAAAGAGCTGGGGAAAGGGAAAAGCATGCTATCTGATTAATGTGTGAGCTCCTTGTCAATACATTGTCTCTCTCTTTTTTCTTTTCTTTTTTTTTTTTGAGACCTGGCCTCATTGTGTAGACCTGGTGACCTTGAACCCACTATGTAACCCAGGCTACACTCAAATTTGTGTTATCCTACTGTCTCAGCCTCTCACATTCTGGAATTACAGGTGTGCACCACCATGTCCTGCTAGTAATTCTTGAAAAAATCCATGTTTATAATTACTTGATTTTGGGCCAAACCTAGATTTTAGGCCATATTCCTGTAAAGCAGAACCCTATCAGATAATGTAAGGATGCAATTTTTTTCCTGTAATCCTCTTTTTGTCCCTCACTCATTAATACATCTAATAGAGCATTAAGATGATGATATTTGTTATTTGTAATAAATTTCACACATATGCCACTGAAAATTTAAAAAGTCATTGCATACCAGGATTTATTTTTTTGTTTTGGTGTTTTGAGACAGGATCTCACTGTGCAGTTCAGATTGGCCTCTTGCATCCTCCTGCCTCAGCCTCCAGAGTGCTGGGATTACAGGCGTGTGCTGCCACACCTGACAATAACAGGATTCATTTAATGTTTACCTTTGAATTTTTAAAAGGTTTTAGCCAGGTGTGGTGGCATAAGTGTAATTCCAGTTCTCTGGGAGACTGAAGCACAAGTCTGTAATTACAGCACTCTGGGAGGCTGAAGCAGGAGGACTGCAAGTTTGAGCCCAGCCTGGGCAATTTAGTGAGTCCATGGACCCTGTGTCAAAATCAAAATTAAAAAACAAAACAAAACAGGAGGCTGGAGAAACAGCTCAGTGCAAAGCACAGGCTCAGTCTCCTTAACACCTTATGTGGTTCTGACCCGTATCCCCCCTCCCCCAGGATAGATTCTGGGCTTGGAGCACACCCTCCATGGGGCTGCACCCCCATCCTCACCCGTCTTTATTTGCTTGGACAGTGACCTACTTCATCAGCTATCAATCTGAACATTTCTCCTCTGGGAACAATCTAAAATCATGCATTTGCCAGAAATTTCTTCATCCTCATCATCCATGAAATGCCGGGATCAGACTTTGCTGCAGCTAAAGTGAAACCCCATGGGCAGGGATGGGCCACAGGCCCCAAACACGGCTGGCAACAGCTCCGGAAATGTGGCTTTCCAGAACAATGTAGTCCTTCCCAGACACTGTCACCAGACTCCTCTTAATTCAGGCTTTTGTCTTCCTTAGAGTTTCTCTGACATGTTTTTTAAAAGAGGGGAACCTTGATTTGGAAATGGGCCACCATTTTTGTGATCCTAGCACTGGGGAGGCTGAGGCAGGAAGATTGATGTGAGTTTGAGACCAGCCTAAGGTACATAGTTCAAGGACAGCCTACACTACAAACAAAGCAAGACCTTGTCTCAAGTGGGAAATCCTGTAGTTTATTTTGCTACCCTTAATCTCACTTTGAATGAAACATCAATTTTATTTTATTTTTTGTCTTTTTGAGACAGAGTCTAGCTATACATTTCAGACTGGCTTTGAACTCACAAGTCAGGAACTCTTATCACTGAGCCACATCTCCAGCCCTTGAGGCTAGCTTTGACTTCACTCTGTAGCCCAAAATGGCCTTGAACATGCAGTGATCCTCCTGCCTCAGCCTCCTGAGTGCTGGGATTAAGGCAAGTGCCACCACTCCCCAACCTATGTTAAAGCCCTATTTCGA
>RJWT010054907.1:0-10214 GCA_004365215.1 Cuniculus paca
ACAAAAATTTGTTTAATTCCAAAAGAATTCAAATGTTTTGGCATCCAAAGAAGAAAATTCCTAACCTCCCAGAATATCATCCTACGACCATGACAAGTTAAAACTGAGATAGCTGAGAATGATAGGTATATAGAAAATTCCATCTGCCATGTCCAGAAAAGGAAAAACTGTGTTTGAAACATAAATGTGGATAAAAAATTTTACCCTCCACCGTACTGACGGCTAGCAAAGTGATATTAAAGATCGTTTCATCTGTTAAGTCTCCTAATTTTTCTCAATATAATACTAGCTATTACAAATTATCATGGCCTGTATGTTTGCTGTCTCAGAATCCCAGAAAGCTAATAGTATGATCCATCTCAAAGTATTGAACAAAACCTACAAAGTCTAGACTCATTCACACTACTTCTAAGCATCAATCAAAGGTGGGGTATAGAACTGGGGCCAGGCAATGGTTGGCCTTTGTCCAGTTTTCCTTGCCTGAGAGTATAAGCATTTTGAAAAAAGACTGTGTAAAAGAACACGAAAAAGAAAGATCCTCAAGCCAAATATACATCTGTCTGGTTTAGCATTTGAAATGGTGCCTGTTTATCTTGACAAATCTAAATCCAAGTGTAAGGAACCTTATGGTTTTCAAGAATCTAGGAAGTAGAAAGTGTCATGATGCAAGGGAAGGAACACTACACAAGGGGCAGGTACAGCACAAGCCTGTTCCTGACTCCAGGCTAACTAATCCTAGGCCAAGCCTCCTGCCTCAGTTTCCTTCTATTAAATCAAGATGCTGGAATTAGTTCAACATTATGATTTCTGCACACTTTAAAAATTGATCAATTTTATTTTTGAGACACCCACTAAGAGAGGTAAATTTTCACTAGTACTCATGCGAACCAAGAAAGGTAAATCATTAAGAAAAGAAAGACAACTACATATTCGTTCAGAAAGTAAAATGTTCAATACTAGTAAACAAATACTAAAAAGCTTATTCATTGCATAAGGCTTGCTTCAGAAGCTCAGCAAATACAATTTGGAAATATTTCTAATAAACCCTAAAAATAGAAATCAACTGACCTTAAAGGAAGAAGAGACCATAGACAGGATTTAGTCCTCCTTTTCTTTTTTTAGGGTAAGTATCTAAGCCTGTGAGAGGGAAAGCAAGGTTGTGAAAACCGATGGAAAATTCTGGTATTAAAGCCACATGATAGATGCTCAGTAGTTCTCAGTTCAGGCATTTTTCCCTTTGGTTATTTCATTCTATTAAACATTTTTGCAGTGACAGATAATGATAATTTTCGTATACAATGCCAACAGATACCAGTGGTGCTAACAATCACAAATTTATTATTATTCATGCCAAGCTAGAATTTTGTTCAGGACAATAGCCTTACACTAATCTTTAGGAATTATAGTCATCAGAGCAATTGTGCTAAAAGAAATACTTGTATAAATCAGTGTTCTTCATAGTCAAACTGTCCACTGGAATTTAGAAAGACACTCTGCAATGTTTCTGGATGTTCCAGACAGAGATAGACTTAGGTAGTACATGCAAGGTAGCTGCTACATCCCTAAAAATACTGCTTCAGCCAGTATGGTGTTACATAGACCCACTGCTGCCTTTGAAGCTTAAATTCTAGGAGACAACCAACAAATAAGTCTTAATCCAGGCAATCATTTGAGGTACGAAGTAAAACTGGACAACCTAATTCAGGCCAGAAGACAACCAGATGGGGCATGTGTATGTAAAGCTGAGGGCACATGGGAAAGTGAAACACGAAGAGTGTAATCAGGAGAGGAAGAGCAGTGCGGGTCCATGTCCTGTTGGATGGTTGCTAGAGAATCTTGCAACTCCTGTCTTCAGTTCTGAAGTATTTCTGGTACAGAAAGATTTTAGTAGGCTTTCTGTTGCTAAATAGTTAATAGATGGAGGATATTACTTAGTTTGGGCCTGGATTACTTGATATTTTTCATTTAGATTTAGTTCTATATATGCATTATTTGGTTAACTGTCTCAATGTTCCTAAGAGTCAGGTATTATTGGCACCTCCAGTTTATAAATGACACAACTGTGACACTCGGAGGATTAGTAATTTTCTCAGAGTCTCATAGATAGTAAGTGGAAAAAATGGGAATAAAAAATGAAACTGGTCATGTGACCATGAGTATTTCATAGTGCCTGCTGAAGTTGGCAGAAACTGAGCAGTGTATTATCTCTGGTTAGGAAGCGAGTCCAGTTAACTTGACTTCCTTCAACCTTAATTGCACAGCAAAATACAGAGAAAGACAGAGAGAGAAAGAGAGAGAGACAGAGACAGAGAAAATGAGAGAGAGAGAGAGAGAGATGCTTTTGCACAAAGAAAGGAACACCCTACAATATAACTCATGCACCATCTGGGGTGTGTTCCCCTCCTTTGTAAATAATGAAGAAGCTGTTGATGGAAGGAAGGAACACAAGTGGAGGATTTACCAGTGAGGAAGAATATGAGAAGAAAAGATTCCCAGGTTGGTTTATTATGAGCCCAGTCAATTATAAGCAGCACATTTTGACACCAGTGTAAATAATACACTCTGTCAGAGTCAGCTGATGGAGATTTTGTGTTCAATATATTGTCAGAGATACATGATGAAGGGGAGACGTTGGATGGCATATGCAGCACAGAGGAATAAATATGTGAATAATCTCGCAGGCTTTGAGACTTCCAAATACTGACTGTGACAGATATGAACTGCAGTGCCTTCCCTTTCTAAGACGATGGGACTAATGATGATAAGTTGAACAGTCTAATATCCATCTTCACAGTGTACAGCTGTATCTGATGGTTATGCTTGAAGGGATATCATTTGACCTGGCCTATTTCCAGTCATGTAATAATGAGAAGCATTTAACTGGGTCAAATAGAATGCTAGAGCTAAAACAGATCTGAAATCATCCACCACTACACTTCCACTGCAAAAGAGGGAGAAAGAGACTAAGTGAAGTTAATTGCCTTATCCATGACAGGTTACAAATCCAGCTAAAGACAGTTCCACCAAACTCAATGAGATTAAGTTAGAACAGGGAAGTAGGTATGGAGAGATTTTTGGGTGAGAGAGAATACCCTCAATTTTTAACCACTTTGAACCATAACCATAGATGATTAGTTATTCAACAAATGAAAGTGATATGTATTATTGTTTTAGTCAATTTTTCTTCAAGCTATAGGCATTGCCCCATATAGTATTAGTTGACATCATCCAAATCTTACATAGCCAATGGCTTTTGCTCAACTCCTAACTCTTCCAAGAGTTGCCTTTGCAGACTACAACATTCTCTTTAGTCTACACAGGTATTGCCTCCCATAGCTTGGGCATCATTGGCTCCGAGAGTGTGCTCCTTTATCCTTAAATATGCACCTAGAGTCAGTTGCTTAAGTGTGCAGAATGTAGCACAGGAGAAGCCACCAAGATTGAAATGACTATACTCCAAAATGCTTTACTCCAAACCTGGGGAATCAGAAATTCCAATGGGTGGTAGGTAACATTAACAGACCTCCCTGAGGGGTTCTTCTGTACCCTCCAATTTGAAGACCTCTGCCCTAACAAACCTGCCTTCTGAACAATGTTCCTTCAGAAGATATGATACTAGCTGCTCTTCTGTCTCTGAGATTTTGTTTTTATTTTTTTTTTGGTGGCACTGGGGATCGAACCCAGGACCTTGTACATGTAAGACAAGAGCCCCACCACTGAACCACATCCCCAGGCCCCTCTCTGAGATTTTTAGGTATCATGATTTTTTTAAGGGGAGACCTCCAAAAGATAGTCCATCATCATCCCTGCATCGGTCACAGGGCACTGCCACTGGTACTGGCCATCTCAGCTGGCATCTCTTGGATTAACTGGGTAAGGTCATGATGCTGTGAGATACTACATTCAACACAGAGGATCAAAGAACACTTCTGACCCCCTTGTCTAAGCCTGAGGTCACTCAGAGGCTTAGTCCAGTGGCTTATGCTCACTCAAATGTGATTAAAGAGCTCACTATCCGAGGCAGTATCTTCCCTGTGCAGAGGATTAGGCGCCTTTCTAGCCGGACCCTCTGTCTGCAAGAACTGAGCAACACAAGGAGAGAGCAGTACACTCGTGAAGCAGGAAGACACATCTTGCAACCAGTCCAATTGTGTAATTGGCCCTAACTAGTTAAAGCAATGGCAATATTAGAAAATAAGTTAATGAAACATATGCACATTAAATTCCTCAGATCTCTCTTTGAGCATTCCTGCCTCGCAAAACCTTCCATGAAATTTAAAATGTCTCATTGGGGCTTCAGGTAATTTTTTTAAGAGTCTGAAATCTACCGGTATGACTGTGTGTCACAGAGACAGTGTTAACCTGGAGAAAAATTTGTACATTTGTCTTTCTCAGACTCAAATTTAATTCTGGTCAAACAAGGGAGTAAGCAGCCAAAAATTAATTTCACTTATGTTTATATTTTCAAATCAAACAGGGAATTCAAATACCAAGTATTCCTCATGAATTTACTTATTTTAACTTTTTATCATAGTTCTCCTAGGCTCAATTTTGACAATAAAGTCTGTGTACATACGGCAGGTAGGCACAAACACCTTGTCTAAATATTTATCTATAAACTGCCAGAAAATTGACAAACTTTATATAAAAAAACTACATGTTTGAATCATTTGAAAGCCATCTGAATACACATTAACATATACATTTGGATTCAAATTTATGAAACAGCATGAGAAATAGCTTTCTTAACTCCACAGTAATAAAGAATCAAGAAACAGATATTTTTTCAATTTCTTCCCATTACATTTTATGTCCACATTTAGATGTATCCGGGAAGATCTCTAAACTGACATCACTGTGAGAGGCCCATGGGATTCACAAATATCATTTCCATGACACTCAGAAAACTGGGGGAAAAGAGGAAAATGTGAGCGGCGATAAATTGGAGCTAATCTCTCTCTGCCACAACCTGAAATGATACTTGGCCAGGTAATCTCCCCATCCTCCACGCTGTAATAAGAGCTTGTCTATCTCTCCCAGATGCCCAACCCGAATACTCATATCTATCCAGAATGCTTGTACTAAAAATTTCCTAACAGGATTCCAAGGCTGTGAAAGAAAAAGAAAGATGAAAAGTAATTCTGTCAAGCAATACGCATTGTAAGTTTAAAGAAAAGGTAAAGCCTAGTGTTTGAGGCCTGCAATAAATAAAACAAATAATGGATGCCTTTGGGTCATAAAGCTCAACCAACTATAAAACTCACAAAGAACCTATGATGAGGGATAGATGAGCCTTCTGGGGTTCTATTCAGTGTGACTTTGCTCTGCAAGTCCCACACCGGGCCCTCCCCCACTGCTTACCCACTTGTGTCCAAGTCATGAAATCTTTCCATCTACATATGCAGAGCACAGAGCGGCACCCGAGCCAGTTTCAAAATGCTTCTGTATTTTGACCATGGCTCTGTACACCTGTGACATGAAGAACAATCCTGCTTTGCACTTAGGAAAGTAAAGTCCCCATGGGAGCAGACAGTTGCCTCTGATTCACTGGGTGACTACACAAATCTTCTTCTGCAATGTTCCTCAGTATCTTCATTTGCAAATGAACGATAAAGTCCAGCTCACAGTTATTGTGAAGACTGAATTAAAAACAAAGCAGGTAAAGTTCCTCAGCAGAATTTCCACCATTCCTTATGGTGATGCTAGAAACTACACTCCACCCCCAATGTCTCCCATGTGTGAAATTCTGTCCAACGAGCAGCATCAAAACATAGGCCAGGGCAGGTGACAAAAGCAACCACTCTGCTTTTCTTGTGGCTCCTTCAACAAAAGGTTTTCCTGCTTCGTCAGCTATCACATTTTCTGTCACATTCGAGGCTTGCTGCTAGTGTCACAGGATCCTATGCATCCTTTTTGCTGCCTTTCTGTCTTGTTTGACTCGTGTTTACTGTTTTCCTCACCAGATACCCCTCATCTGAGTTTATGGATCATGACCTCCTTAGGTCCCCAGGGCCTGGGATACATGGCCAGAACTGAGCACAGTAGGATCTCAATATTTCTGGGGTGGGGGGTTACTGAGCAGAAAACAAACAAAACTAAAGGACTGGGAGAAGCTTTCCACTTATCTTGGCTTTAGCAACAGATATCTCTTTAACCTTGGAAAAGTCACTTAATTTCTTAGGACATCAGTTTCCTCATCTGTACAGATAATCTCCAATTTCCTTTGCTGTTCTAAAATTCTATAACTTGAAGAAAAACAGCTGCAAAAGGATTCTTTGTTATCTGGTCTGCAAAGCTGTCAGAGCAGAGGAATGAGACCAGCTGAGCCTGGATCAGCTGCTTAGTCCAACAGTTAAAATTCAAATTCTTCCTGGTTCTTTCAGCTGTTCTTACATGTCTTGCTTTATTCATTTATTTTCTTTAGACTGTGCAAGTTCATGGTGTTGAGTCCATTGCTAAGATTAGAATACCACTAGATCTGTGTCATCACTAGCCCACATGGCTGGAGCCCAAAGTGGGTACAGCAAGAAGGGAAAATGTGTTCACAAACTAAGCTATGCCTGTTTGAAGAGCAGGGGAGCACCAGTGACACAAATAGGAGAGCAAGGACTCTGCTGGCTCTTCCCCTAAGGAAGCGCCATCCATCTGACAAATTGAAGGCTTGCCCAGATTTATGAGTTTCCTAAACTCAATCAGAACAGGGCCTGCTCTGACCTACAGAAGGTCACTCAACCGTATTGAATATTTGTCAGCATTCCATGGCCAAAGATAAAGTGAGTGAATGTCCAAGACAGATTTAGAAATGTGCCTGTTTATCCTTGGAAACTACGAGCATTTGTCTGGGCACAGAGAACAGAAGGGGAAATTTCCCTCCGAAGCATAGATGCTCTCTCTAGAGGGACCTGAGGTGCCTGCTTAAGAGCCAGTGGTTTGTCACTATCACTCAGGAGCTTGTGTCTCAAGGAACAAATGTGAACACACACTGTTCTGCTCACCCTACTCGTGATGGGAGAGTCAGCCTGGAAAGGCAGAGAAGACAGCTGAATGCAGACCTGCCATGCAGTGGCCCTTCCCACACTCTGTAGGGCCTTCCTGGAACCCCAGGAGACCTGGATCTTCACAAGTGTCTTAGTTACTTTTGACTCATTGCTGAAACAAAATACCAGACACCCAAAATCAAGGCAAGAAAGATTTAGCTCGCAGTTTGTGAAGGCTTCAGTCTGTACTCAGTTGGCTCCAAAAAAGTTGAGGGGCAATAGTTCAAGGTTGCAGAAGACAGCAAAAGCAACAAGAGCACAAGGGGGAGAGCAAGTCTCTTTTCCTTCCTTACATTCTATGCTGGCTCACACCCTCAGGTGGGTAGATCACTCACACCATCTCTGTGCACTTCTCTTACATGGGTTCAGGATGTTTACAAAGTGAGGACCCTGGCCTCTACCAAGTCACTTAGTTAAACTTCTAAACTTCTCAAGTTGACACAATGAACAACATTGTAGAGGTAAGTGCACGTGCTTTAGACCCTAGGATACAGAACTGCTGAGTTACTTAGTTAAGCTTCTAGACCTCCCAAATTGACCTAATGTGTGTCAAACATAACAGTCCACCCCTTGTCAACTTGGAACACATTTCTTTAAACCAGTTTCCAGATATAAAGACATGCTTATTCTTATCATTTCACAACTTGAACATTATAACACAGGTTTAACAATCCTTAAGAGCCAGTATTAAGTCTATCAACATAATATTACATTAGAAACATAACATTCTGTTCCTGGACCACCAAAGACTTATGTACATCCCTTAAAAGGCATTTAGTCCATTTCTAAGAGTTGCCAAAGTCCTAACACTACAGGCAACCTGAAAAGGGAAGCACAAATCCAACTTTCCTTCCTCATAGTCAATTTTCACAAGTCAAAGCACCAGAACAATTTCTTCACACACTCACTTTTCACTTAAACAAAATATTAATTTGTATTCTCTGTATCTATCATCCAGCACCATGGGAAATGAAAACTAACCTCCTTTACATTAATTCCACCACTGCCCCTCTGTCTGCTTGCCTCAGGATGAGGTCATCAGAGACACCACCCAGGGGGCCATGGGCACAGAGGTTGCATTCAGTACATCAAAAGTCCCTTCCAGCATGCAGATTGATAGGACATTTTAGTGTAACCAAACCCTCATGTGTCCTCTTATTTATGGGACAACAGATGGGATTACAGTAATAATCAGGGAAATAACTAATATCCCTGAAGTCAAAGCTTTTTGCTTTGTCCACCCAGTTTCTCACAGGCTAACTATCCATCTGGAGAATAATCTGTTTCTTCATCATCTATTCCTTTTTTTTATCATCATGAGAAAGATGACTTAAAAAGACCTGGGGGATAACGTGGCTTCCTGCTTTCTGTTTATGGATAGTGGCTTCTAGAACTGGTGTGATCTAATGAATGCATAACCCAAAAAGCCAGCCCTTACAAGGATAGCACCCTGATTCTCTGTTGAGGAGAATTCATCATAGATGAGATGCATAGGCTGTCATCTCTGGTCTCCCAACAGAAGGAAGAGTGACAAAATAAATGTCATCAGTCACTGACTGGGATTCAAAACCTCCATTCAATAATTTCGTGTTTTAGCATCTCTGAAGAACAGAAAGGTAATGTGCTTAACATACAAATGTGTTACCACCTCAGAGTCTGGGTGGCCTTTCCAGCCCTTTCTGCAGGAAAGCCTCTCCACTGTAATCTGAGAAGGACCCCACACTGTCTTCAATTCACTGCACCATCCTCCTGGGGCCTGGATGAATTCATGCTACTTCTCAGGCCTCAGGGGGATTCCTAGAGGACTCCATATTGGAAGAATCTTCTCAGTGTGACCTGAGTCTAAGTCACAGTTTTGCCAATGTCTTTCTGCATGGCCTGGAGAAGACACTTCATCCCCTTTCGAGCCTCAGTGTTATTTGCAATATGGCAGATTTGGGCCAGAAAATCTCTTCATTCCTTTGCAAAAGAATATTAGATGAGATCCTTGCTTGCTTGGGAACTGGGAATGGATGTACAACATAGATGGTTCTCACTTAATCTATAAAATTAAAGAGATTACCAGAGGGGCAGAAAGGGCAGATACAACCTAGGCTGTATTTCACATGAAGCTTAAGAACAAGAAAAGTCTATGTCTTACTTATCTCTCTAAACCCTACATCTAACCAGTGTCTGTTAATGGCAGTGATAAATATTTGCTTAACTCAAAACCAAGTGAAAAATTCAAAAGTCAAGCAGACACTTAAGGTTGTGTGTCAAGAGTATATGTGGATATAAACCTATATCCATACCATGTACCACCTCTCGTAACTATGCTTTTCTATCTTTTGGGGGTGGGAGATAAGAGAAAGAATGATAGTGGGTAGAAAAGAAGAGAAAACAGACAGAAAGACAAAGACAGACTGACACTAAATCTATGACAAAATCCCACACCCAACAGAAGGCAAAACTCTTTTTCAATGGCCAGAAGGAGATGGCTGCTCAGAGCTCACTATAATCAGGACATGGGTGCTGTAAAAAATTAGTATTAAAGTTCTGGACTTAAGAAAAGGAAAAGGAAATGAGGCAATAGTCACTAAGAACATGAATTATGCAAGGAAATGAATTACAAGGCATATTTTTATTCTACTGTTACTAATCCTTTAGCATTTTACTTTTTATTTTTTAAAGAGGCATAAAAAGTCCTTAGCAAAGGGGAGAGAGAATGGGATAAAATAAGCTTAATAACATTCAACCATGTATTTGGACTGGGGACTTTGTCAGAGGTGAGGGATTGAATTCCTTCCCTGACATGGAAACACTTGCTTACTTCCTATACCACTGCCCAAATCATCCTGGGCCCACCTGAGTTCAGCCTGTGACTGGGACCAGTGCACTCTGAGTGGAGAAGAATTTGATTCCATGACAGATGAGAATGGCTACCTGGTGATGGAGGTAAAGAATAGGTTGTTGAAATCTAAAGGTTGGGGTAAGAGGAAAACCCAAACCAGGAACATGATCCATGGCCTCAGTCAATGCTCAGGAGGCTATTTCTGTTTCCCTGGTGCTGTTCTTGAAAGCAGTGTTGATTACCAGATAACTAGAGCCTTTGGTCTTTCATAGAATCAACAGCTTGGCAGCCACAAAGTGACAGGCATCAATACTAATCGCACAAGCCTGTCCGTAACTGGACCCCAG